>PVLC010003552.1:57739-95963 GCA_004027655.1 Graphiurus murinus | reverse complement strand
TCCTCCTCCTCCTCTTCTTCTTCTTCTTCTTCTTCTTCTTCTTCTTCTTCTTTCTGACTTTTTTTTTCTCATGTTGCTTCAAATTAAATTAAAAGCACTGTCACTAATTAACCAAGGGTGGCACATTTGTAAACCTGTATTTGCCTGGTTGCCTGTTGAGAAAAATCTTCCTGCACTCTGCCAAAACTGTATTTACCAGACACTATTGGTGTCCTGGCAATGCTGCCTGGGTTTTGTCAGAACATAATGTAGCTGTGTAAAAGATGTCCTTCTGAGATGGAGCTGACGTGCCTGGTTCCCAGACTTGAATATGCTGTGAGCTCATTAACACCAGCGTGAGAGTAAACACTCAAATGTGGTTACCTTGCAAATAGCGGGGCACACATTTCTGTGCATGGGTATCTGTCCCCTAAAAAAAAAAGAATCGTGATGGTCATTATCGTAGGAAGAGGAAATATTGGCAAAATAGAGCATTGGCATCTGCTAACGAGTATTCTTCCATCCCAGTTTCTAACGAGTTTGCAAAGCCTTATTATAAAAAATGAGTTTCCTAAATATTGCAGGGTTGGTCATTGAAGAGAGAACTGTATCTTTGAGAACAAATGTGCCATCAAGGAACTTGATTTGAAAGGGTGACTTGAATTCATGCTGGAAAGAAATGTTTTCTTCAGAGACTCCTTCCTGCATGAGCGCCACAAGGCTACTTGAATCCAGGGACATCTGATCTAAAATGATCTTATAGCTATGAACTCTCTGAGATTGACATTCTGTGGACTGTGGAGTCAAAAATGGTGCTTTTGGTCCTTAATCTGACAAGATCCTACTGTGGTGGGGTGCGCGTGTTTCCCCCCAAAAATAAATTCGGGTTCTTGATATTGTGAAGAAAAGAATTTCAACACATATCATTCACAACATCTGGCAGGTTTTATTTTAAAGGAAAACTGGGATGCAGGAAAAAAGGAAGGGGAGTGAAAAGGGGTCCCCCGACCACCAAGTCCTAGGGCATGTTCCCCGAGCAAGAGAGAGAGAACACGTGGAAGTCCAGGGGGATATATAAGAGAGGGCGGGGTCCTCTTTTCTAGCCTCTCTCTCTCAGGTTTCAAGTGATCAATAGGTGGGCTTCAGGTGAGGGCAGGTCACAGAAAAGCTGGCTCCTCCTCTTTCCAGGTGTGGGCTCCAGGTGGGGGCTTGATTCCTCCGGAGTTTGGCGGTAAGAGAGACAAAGAGAAGCTTCCAAGGGGTGAGGTTGGCTTTACTCTCCAGATTTTTTTTAAAAAAAAGGGTAATATTAAAACTATATTTTTATGAATTCTCCCGATACCTCCTTCTACCTAACATTCCACTTCTAGGCTACCTCAACACTACAATGGGAATCTGTGATTTCAAGTGCCTAAAGGAAGGGCAGTTAAAGAAAACAGAAACCAGCTTATTTATTTGTGGAAAAAAAAAATGCTTATATTTACACATCCCAATGGAAGTATTCATTGTTTTTCTCCTAAAAAACAAAAACAAAACACCTTCATTTTAGTCCAGGAACACATAGACCATCACATGGACACTCTATAACAGTGCTGCCCAATGAACTTTCTGTGAGAATGGAGATGTTTCTCATGCTGGCTATTATGGTGGCTTAATGCTACCAGGTGATCATTGAGTACTTGAAGTGAATGAGACATGTCCATTTAATTTCTTTTAATTTTAGTCGGTTTACAGGTGACTAATCACCTGTGGCTATGGCCACTATCAGAAAGCACAGCAGCTCAGCAACATGGGGAGTGTGGCATTGCTCTATATTTTTTGCAAACCTTTTTAATGTCTGACATAAGAGGAGATGGCTGATTTGCCTGTTTCTGCATTTGTACTAGTTTTGGTCAACGTTATGAAGAAAATCTGGCCACAGCCAAATATCTACTGGGAAAGGGAGAGGTATACTCAAAAATTAAGATTTAACAAAATTAGTAATTTTTACTGCCTCATCAAAGATATTCTCAAATGAAATTAGCTTTGAAAAAAATCTCTTGGTGCCTCTACCTCTTGGTTTTGTGCTGAAGCACCAGCAGTTTTATCCAGTTTTTTATACCAATAGGACAAATTCAATGTTGTTAGTAGAAACAAGTTAGATCTAAGTATTATCTTCTCAGACTTAGACTTTTTAGATCCCCTGAAAGTGTATCAAGGACCCCAAAGTTCTGCAGTCTACAGTTAGAGAAATGTTTAATCTTCCAGTCTTCCTGTCCTACTCCTTTCTTCACCCAATCTCTCCACTGTTTGATCTCGCAGAACAACTTAGCTCTATTCTTGGAGACCTCGAAGCCTTCCAATAATGATCGCCCCTTCTATCCCAAGTGCTTAAGTTATATCTTCCAGCAAAAATAATTCCCACCTTAAAGGGAATTCCATCATTTGCAAGAACTAATATATTCTTTTGTTTACTCTTTCCCATATAAAAAGATCTATAAATTCTTAATTCAATTCCAAACTTAGTATTTTTAATATGTCTGCTGGAAAATTCACTAGGATACTTACCTGTAAATATCTGTTTCTCTGTCTCTTTGCTGATCTATTTCTATTATTAGGCCCTGGAGTCCTTGCAAAAAAAAAGTAGTATTTATTTAGTAAATAATAAGAGGATGAATTAATGCCTAACGTATCAACTCTGCACATCTGCACCTCTCCCACAATGACCAGCTTCTCTCTTTATGTATTTTTTAATGTTCTCTCTTCCACACGGTCACTGAAAATACTCATTGGAGCTGAGCATCATCTGTCTTTGAGCATTCCTCCTTCTTTATCTGCCTAATTTATGTGAAAAGAATGAAATATAGTCTTAAAATAGAAAAAAGATAAATAAATGCCCAACTATATGCCATTTGAGTAGATGACTACCAGGCAGTTGTGAGCAAAATATCTGACAAATGGATCGCTTGAAAAGAAAAGAGTCATGACCTTTTTTTTTGTTTTCTGGTTCTCAAACATGAGATTTGGGTGAAATGAGCTTTACCCGTATCACAGGGCAATACAAAGTAAGTAGTGTCATTTAGGAAACTGTTAAAACCCTTGGAAGAATCCTCTACAACGTGTATTATTTAAAACTCAAAGGGGCTTCAGAAGCCCTCCCAGGCCCGATGGCTTCCTCGTGCTAAAACTTATGGTGCCAGACCCTGCAGACCCCATGCTTGGCCAACAACCGATTGCTTCATGTTAGGCAGGCACTCCGTGTGCTGTCTTTTAATCACGGAGTCTATTTCTGGACTCTTGTTAATGACCGTGTAAATTCTTTAGGGCCCATGGCAAAATGGTCCCCAGGGAATTTTTACACATTTTGAATTTGGGATGCAAAGGAGGCTGGAAATGGTAATGTTCAGCTGGAGCCCAGAACAACTGGTGATGTACACCGCTTTACATGTTCCTGTTTGCTTCCTTATGCAGTAGTGCTAAACACACACACACACACACACACACACACACACACACACACACACACATTCAATCAGCAAGAAGATATTTTATAAAATATGAACAAAGTGTGCTGAGCTACAGATACAAAGATCTCATCTGGAAACTGAGAGATTTTGAGTTCTGATTTTGCCCCTTAGTAGTTATGTGAATTTGGACACACGTTTGAATTTCTTTGGGCGTTAGCCTCCTGGTCTAGAACAGGTGACGTGAACCATTTTTGAATTATCTGGTTTTCTTTCTGTCTCTGGCAATGTCTTCCCTTTTTGTCTGGAACTTTCTTTCCATCTCTGAACTGTTTGGTTTACTAAATTCATATAATCTTTAGTTTTCCTACTCACAAATATGTATACCCTCATTGCTTTGCCTTTTGCAAACATAGGTTCTTAAAAATTAAACTGAATTTTATTTTGCTTGAAACTATTTAGTAGTATGTGATTATGAGGTACAAATATGAATATTAATGAGTATATGATTTACTTCTGTGTGCACTACAGCAAGTGCGGTGTAAGGAACCTGAGGCCAGAGCTGCTTCATTTTCCACTTGGTAGAATAACTGGTTTAGTCTAATGCCCCCAGTAACATGTAGAGTCAGTAGCACATAGAGTATTAAAAAAAAAAAAATGGAAGTTAATTTCTAAACTTTGTGGTATTTCAATAGCCCTCAAATTGCAAATATTGATTCAGAAATAAAAGTCATATAACTGATCAAACTTTCATGGCTAATACAAGACATAATCAAGTTCATTATTTTCTTGAGTTCTTTATTTTATTGAGTGGGACATAATGAATGGCCATTCATTATTTGTTAATATACCTTTGTTAAAATACTCACGCAAGTATTTCCAGTGACTGTGGGCATATCACCAAGTACTAGTACTAGAAAAAGCTGCTCTCTAGTACCTTTTCAGTATTTCTATGTTGGTTACAGGAAAGCATTAACCACAACTGCAGTATATTGGATTTTTCTATGTTTCACTGAGAAAGATTCAGCGCACATCTCCCCCTCCTAGACCATGGTTGCAGCCTTGGGGTAACCATTCCATTCACAGTGAGGCAGTTCAATTCATCCGTCTTTCTTCACAGTCCCATCGTCACTGTGTCGTGATTCAGTACTGGCAGTGGAGGTGAGCGGAAGAGCATTCATTAGTCTTAGGCAGACTGCACAGTGATTTACATTGGAGCAAGCTAGCATGCCAAACGTGTCCCATAAGAATGTGGATAGAAAAAAAAGTGAAGCGGTTCTAAATATGGGGCTAACTTAGAGGAAAGTTGGCTTCTGTCTAAGAAGCAAGCAGATCAAAAGAATCAATGGTGGTAAGAGGTAACGAAAACTCCTTTGTTAGTGAGCGTGGTTAAGTTAGTTGGATGGGTTTCCTAATGAAGCTATTGGTTGCATTTTTTAAAATGCAATTTTAGCCACACACACACACACACACACACACACACACACATGTACACGCACACGCACACACACACACATTCTCTTAGAAAGTAAATTTCTACTCTCTTAGGAACAGACCTGTGAAATGTCTTTTCATTCCATATCAGTTTTGTCCTTTGCAGACAACTCCAGTTTATTACTTGCTGAATGGGAGGGCTGTGATCGCACATTCACCTGCAGTCAGCAACTTGACCACAGTAAATTTACCATGGCCTTATTAATATCTACCCTTGCCTTCAGGAAATTGAAGTGTTCTAACGGCACATATTAAAGGAGCAAACATCCTTAAGTTAAGTGACCAGCGACGACCCATTTACTCAGCCTCTTTTTTCACTTGTTCTAGGAATCCTTATTACCGGAGTCATCGATCTGTTTCCCCACATTTAGGTTCAGCATGGCTCTTCTTCTCATCTCTCACTCTCATTAGTTTTATGTCTCCTTACCTAGAAACTTCAAGTTGACATTAAAAAATGCCCTGAGTGAGTTCATTCCCATTCTCTTTAGGAAATCTCTTCAAGTTGACTCTGTCTATATATTTGGATGGACCGAGTATAAAATGAGAGCAATGAGCGAAACCAGAAAGGAACATAGAAGCAATTATTGCTAGTGTAGGTCTTGCATATGAATGAATCGAAGTTGGCACAGTATTTAAATCAGCTGAGGAGAAGTATCATCTGGAAAATTAGGGACAAGAACTTTTCATCTGGCAAGGACTTGCAGGCTGGAGTTTTACTTAAAAACACACTTCTGCTGACCTGTGAAGATGAGACCTATCTGTTTCCTTTCCCCTCATCACCCCTCTCATGAGATTGTTTTAATTTATGTGGCTGGCTTGCAAGTCTGTGCTAACCAAGAAAGGGCTCTTTCTAAGGCAGTAAATAAAAAGAATATCAGTCGCTTCAAACAATGTTTTTGACATTCAAGTTCAGAACAAGTAGTTCAGACTACAAATACTTTGGGCTTCCCACCTGCTTTCCTTCTCAATTCTGTCTTCAGTGACATCGTGCAAAACAACTAAAAGGGCAGTTCCATTTCCATAGGTTACACTGACCTTGCAAAGCTGGGGGTGGGGTGGGGGGAGAATGAAAGGAAAACAAAGAAAAAAAAATCCAAGAAGGCTCAGTTTCTGCCTAGAAACTAAATAAGCATGAGATAAAAATCACAGTGGAAGTGAGTGTCATTGAAATAAAGTGACTTCTTTTTATCGCAAGGCTATTTTCAGTTAAGTCCACTCTAATTCTTATCTTTATTCATCCTACAGGTTATAGATAATGCATGACCATATTAAAATTCCCTTCTTGGTCTGCCTATCTCTGTTAGACAAACTAGGTCCTTGACAACTCGATTGTATGTGTGTTGATTTTTAAAGGACAGCAACATGAAACCTTTAAGGTGGGAATCGCCTGATTATTTTAGGCAAAGTTGGACATACCGCAGCAATACTGCACGGTGCTTGCAGAAAGCACCAATAACATTGTGTTGGGTGATGTAGAATGGAAGGTAGAAGCAGAGGCAATAGGGGATCTGGATTGTCTTTTTTTTTTTTTTTTAAGAAAGTTTTTAATGAAAAGTAATATACATGTAGAAAAATGCAAAGATCTTAACTGATCTGTCTGGTGAATTTGCAAAAACTCATCTCTAACCATCAAATTTATTAATTAACGAAGGAAAACCTTCCGCTGGTATTATATGCATATGTAAGAATACCAGTGTCAATCTCAATATCTTGTAGGAGGAAGAGGAGAGTTGGGAGGGAGCCAGGGGAAAGCTCACCGAGTGCTGTGTGTGTGTATTTCACCGTCACTATCATGTAAGCTACACTATGGTGTGAGACTGCAATGCACCAATAAAAGTACAAAAATAGAATACAAATAAAAACATTTAAAAAAAAAAAAAAAGAAATAGGGCATTGAGGAGCACCCCAAAGCCTCTGGGCTCTGCCCAGTCACAATCCCCGGAGCTGCAGACACACCCATGAGTCATGTCACAGTAGTTTAGTTTACCAGGAATTACGTAGTATGCACTCCTTTATGTCTGGCTTCTTTCCCTCAAGAGTATTTTTAGAGAGATTCATTCATGGCATGGCATGTGACAGCAGGTTGTTAATCCTCACTGCTGCGTAGTCACCTATTGTATGTATCAACAAGATATCAAATGTTCATTGATGTGTGGCTTCTTCAAATAGAGCTGTGATCTACAGTGTTTTCGAACACATGCTAATGTCTTTCTGTTGGGCGCATACTTTGGGGTCCTCGGTATACACATTATAGACACTAGTAAATACTGCCACACTGTCTCCTAAAAATCTATAGCAATTTTTACACCCTCAGAAGAATGTGAGGTTTCTGGGTATCCCAAATACTCAGGATCTCTTGGTATAGTCAGTCTTTACTATTTCAGCCAATTTAGTTGAAGGGTAAGGGATTTTACATTTGATTTTCATTAGAATTTCCTTGATATCTAATGAAGGTGGATATTTGTATGTTTATGGGCCATTTGTATGTGGTTATTTGGGATGTGCTTGTGAAAAATCCTTAGCTCATTTTTCTTCTGACATTTTTTATTATTTCTATGTAGGAATTCTACATATATTCCCAATATAAGCCTTCTGTTATATATGCCTTGCTGATGTCTTCTCTCTCTCTCCCTCTTTCTTTATCTCTTTGTGGTACTGTGAATTGAACCCAAGGGTGTCCCACTTCTGAGCTACACCCCCAGCCCTATTTTATTTTCTATTTTGAAACAGGGTCATCCGTATGCATATTATACATGTTAGTATATACTGCCACACTATCTTCTAAATATCTATAGCAATTTTCACACCCTCAGAAGAGTGTGAGGTTTCTGACTCACTAGGTTGCTGAGGGCCTTGCTAAGTTGTTGAGGTCAGTCTCAAAGCTGCAATCCTCTGACTTGATCTCCCAAGTACTGGGATTACAGGCATGTACTACCATACCTGACTGCTGTGTCAGGCTCTTAATAATGTTTTAATGAACATAATTTTATTTTTAATTGTGTTTGATTTATCAAGCTCTTCTGTATGATCAGTGCTTTTCGATTCCTGTTTAAAACATCATCCTCTCCTCACATATATGCCCAGCAAAAATATCAACCTGATATAATTTATTAAAAATATAGTCCTTTCCCTTGCTGTACCCACTGATACTTTTGTAAAACCTCAGTTGACTGTATATTTTGGAGGTCTATTTCTGGATTCTCTAATTCTGTTGCATTGATCTATTTGTCCACCATGAACCAATACCACATTGTCTTAATAATGAAGCTTTAGAATATGTCTGGATACGTGGGAGTGTCAGTCCTCCAACTTTGTTTATCCTTCAGATAGCCTGTCACTTGCATAGATAAACAGAGAGATTATAAATAAGCTTGACAGTCCATGCTTTCCTCCTCCCCACCACCACCATGCTGGTAGTAGAAAAATCTCCTGGGATCTTAATGGGTTTGTGGCCACCGTGTGAATCAATGTGGGAAGACTGGAAATCTTGAAGATGTTGTGTCTTCATGAATCTAGAATGGATGGTAATCAAGCCATCAGCCATGATTAATCATTCTACCCGTGCTGCTGTTCATGCCCTGTGATTAATCATTCTACCTGGGCTGATGTTTACACCCCTGCTTTGAGAGGGTGCAAGCAATGTAGCAACTCCAAAAACCTTGAAGCCATACATACCTTGAAGCCTGCATACTGGCTCTTGCCACCCCACTCCTCTGACTGCAGCTGTCATGGGAATGTAAACGAGGTAGCCCTAGTATTCTGACAAGGTTAAGAAGTGAGGTGGCCCCCGCTAGGAAGCACGCTTGCGCTCAGCATTTTTGAAGTGATAAGATACTGTGGCCCAAAGTGGAACATAAAGAAAAAAATCAATTAAAAATAAAATATTGAGTCTTCAGTCTATGGACATGGGGTATGCTTTATTTACTTATTCATTCATTTATTATTTATTTACTTATTTATATGTTAACTTATTTATGTTAACTGTGTCTAGTTTTCATTGCAGAAATTTTGCACATCTTTTCTAGGTATATGATAATTTCTGGGCTATTGTAAATGGCATAGATAGACAAAATTTTAAAAAGCTTGACAATCCATATCCATATATATATGTATATATATATATATATATGTTTAAATATATGTATATATATATGTATGTTTAAATTTAAATTTTCTAATTATTTCATTTCATCTATTTTCTCCTGTACCTTGCCACTGAAAACTTTGATATACTACAAAATACTCTAAGCTAAACATAGAAACAGAAACCTACTTAGAAGAAAAGCAACTATTACATCAACAGAATTACCTTTGTAGATATGAAAAAAAAAAATGTTGCTCTGCAGGAACATTAATTAAAAAGCATTAACTAATGCCTTATAATGATACTAAAGGTGGTTGAGGGAGAGAAAGTGAGAAAGTGAGGTTTGAATTATTTATTTATTTATTTATTTATTTATTTATTTATTTATTTTGCTCAGTTCTGAGAAACTCTCTTACCAGGAGCTGATGCAAGTGCATTCTTATAATAGCAACAGCAGGACCTGGCAAAGGGTTAAGTGGACAAATCAGATTCATCCTGCTTACAGTGAAGTGCAACAAATGGGCGTGTAACTACCCCAGCGTGCTCCTTGAGTGTCAATGAGCCAAACTGCTGCTTATTGTCATGGCTCTATCATTATCCTGGGCTCGCCCCCCTCTCACAGGGGCTGTCAGGTTCCTGCGTGCCATGCGTGTTGAGAGTTGCTATATCTCTCCAGTGTTGTTCCTGTCAGTTGTGGATCTATCTAGTTAAGGCACAAGAAGAAAAAAAAAATGGTAACTTGATTGACAGTGATTGGAATGGGGCGAGGTGGAGAGAGGGAAGAGATAGAGAAGACAAAACAGAAGTAGAAAGAATAAGAAGCTGCACGCCCTCTCAGTGATTTCCACCACCTTGTGGCTTGGTTGCTGGGCCCCATGTTTAAATAATAGAAATTGTATTACCATTTTCTCCCTAGCTAATGCACCTGGGAAATCTGTATAACACAACCAGTAAAATAAACCTCAGCCCATGGCACAACCCTTCTTTGAGTCCACAGAAACTCAATGGAATATGTAAACAAATTTTCCCTACCCTGTGACACATCCTCCTAATAAAGCAAACATGTGAATTGTGTAGAACAAGTGTAATTTTCAACTGGTGGGGAAACTCAAGAAAAGGTACTGACCAATGCTTTGATAAGAAGTTGGATTCCAGTACTTCTGGAGTCACACTTTGGAGTTCTTTTTCTAAACCCATACTGCTATGTTAACTCGAATCCTTTCAGCAATACCACTGGGCATCCTGAAGCATAAATGGAGTGACCTTAGAATATCTCTGAAATTCACCAAATTGCCAATCTTCTTTTACATTGTAAGTATTTGTCTACTTTTGTGTGTTTTATCAACGTTCTTTTCTTTTTTTTTTTTTTTTTTTTGGTACTGGGGATTGAACTCAGGGGCATTCTACCTCCGAGCTATACCCCCAGCCCTATTTCTTATTCTTTATTTTGAAACAGGGTCTCACTAAGTTGCGGAGTGCCTCACTAGGTAGCTGAGGCTGGCCGTGAACCCGGATCCTTTGGTCTTAGCTTCCCAAATGCTGGGATTACAAGCGTGCGCCACAACGCCCGGCTTTATCAATGTTCTTAAAGCAACTGTCTTTGGGTAGCATCTTCCCTAGGCCCAACATTGTGCTTTTTGCACTATCTCAGAGTGAACTCTGCAGAATAATGAAACAGCATGCTAACAAACAGCATGCAGAGCAGAATGTGGCCCTGTTTTGACAATGGAATGTAATTACTGACATAAGCAAAACAGCCAATCCAATCTGAAGCAATGTCTAAAAATGTCAAAAAGGGCTGGGGCATGGTGGTATACACCTATAATCCCATACTCAGGTGGATGAGACAGGAGGATCGTAGGTTTGAGGTTAGCCTCAGAAACTTAACGAGACCCTTAGCAACTTAGCAAGACCTCCAGGTTCAATCCTCAGTACCAATAAATAAATAAATAAATAAATAAATATCAAAAACAAGCTATCCAAAGTGGAAAAGAAAGCACAACCATAGTTGAAAACCACACAGGAGACTCGTGGAGTACTAAGAACCTACTGAAAAACTCAGGGCTTCTTTGCACCGACCCTACATTCTGCTTTCCTCCCTTACTACTTCCATCTGTTTAGGGATTTTTTTTTTTTTCTGAAATCTAATTAATGAATGCTGACTGGCCCAGCAGCCAAGGGGAAGGTAAGGATGAAAAGCAAAATAACGAAGGACCACGCTGAGTGTGGGGATGTGATTTTTTCAGTCCCTGCTCTAAACCTTTGTAGCTGCGTGATGTAGGTGGGGTACCAGCACCTCTGAGATCAGCCACTTGCTCATCTCTAACATGACAGTGCTCAAGCATGGTGTCCTTTGGTGTCCTGGTTAGCTCCAAGTTTCCTGGGGTTATTTTACCAAGTAGAGAGTTTCCAAGGGTTGGCCCCATTTGGACTTACTTTCTCATTCCTCAAATCTAGCATTGAGGCTTAAAGGCCATATGTTGGCTATATTTGGGGCTTAAAAAATGAATGTTTATATTGAATTGTTGGAGTTATTATAAGGGATATAAAAATGTCTATGTTTGATTCCATATCATTGAGGAATTTTTACTTTTCTTTTTTTTGTGTGTGGTACTGAGGATTGAACTCAGGAGTACTTTGCCTCTGAGCTATACCTCCAGCCCTATTTTATTTTGAAACAGGATCTTCCTAAATTGCAGAGGTCCTCACAAGTTGCCAAGGCTGGCCTTGAACCTACGATCCTCCTGTCTCAGCCTTCCAAGTATTGGGATTAGAGGTGAGCATGAGATTTTGCTCTTTATGTTCCCCATAAAGACCTTCTGTACAAATGAAGCCAAATAAGCCTTGATGGGGTACCAGAATTACAAAATTATAAGCTTCAGATGCTCCTCAAATTGAGATACATGTAATACATCAGGAAAATAATAAAAAGAAGAGGGCTTCAAATGAGGCATTTAGGGAATGGACAGATCTAATAGGCACCTGCAGAGAACATGGCGCTCATTTTTTATGGGAACAGCATAATCCAGGTAGTGAATACATAGAAAGGAAGGCAGTATCTTTCAGGAACAGTGAGAAGCAAGCCATCTTGAATCCCAGGACTACTAGGAGGCAGGATTACAGGGATCAGGGTTTACCCACAACATATGTGTGTTCAGGTTGAAAAAGCTGGATTGAGGAGCTCGCAGGGAGCTAGGATAGGGAAAACTTTTCAGGAAACAGTTTAGTCTTTTAGAAATATTGGACAAAGGCCAAACGGAAGAACTGACTAAATGAGGGAAGAGACCAATGGCGAGGAGTCCAGGCAGATGTTATGTTGCGGTTGCCTAGTATAAAGACCTAGAGAATTAGAGATGGAAAAATCCTAATATTGGGAAAGCTGCTTCACCAACTCTTCCTCCTTCTTCCCTACTTTCCCTTTCTGAGCTGAACAAGCCTCTGAGTAATGAGGCAATACAGATAAAATTGTGTTTTCATCCATCACGCCTAAGAAAGTATCCTAGCCCCAGGTGTTGATCTCGGTTGGGTGACTTAGGTTGAATTTTGTAGCTTGCCTCATGGGGACTCCTGGGAAAACTGTCCATCTGGGGGGAAACCTTTTGTTTTCACATTATTCTGGAGCTACATCACCATCCCCATCCTTCATTCAAACGGAAAACAAATCTTCATTACTTTGCTGGCTCCCCACTTTCTCATCACAGCCAACTTTTTTTCCAGGGTCTCCTCCTATCTCCTCTCCTCCCGTGATGAGATATTCTCAGATGTTTTATTCCCTTGGAACCACAGACCCACTCTTTATGTGATGAAAAAAAAAAAAAAAAAAACTGCATCTCACCAAAGTCATTGCGGACAAGCTGTCCATAACCCAGTGATAATAATTCCACTATCTAAGAGAAAAATGTAATTTCACCACAAACACTCCCATGATGATTCAGTCCAACTCTTGCCAGAGAGAGGGCTGCGCCATTTTTTTTTTCTCTCTCTCTCTCTTTCCAACAAGCAGGCTGCTGTGAAGAAGCATCTGCTGTCTAATTCTTGTCTATATTAGGATAAAATGCTTTTTGGCTTGCTGACTTCAGGCCCTTAGGAAAAGGGGGGGGGGAGGTTCTCATAAAGTCTTCATTGCACAACCAGTTGGTCTGTGTCCTGGGAACCCCAGGCCTGGACTTGTGAGTGAAGCTGCAGGAGCAATAGCTCAGAGATAATGGGGTCAGACGCTGGACAAGATGTGCTCACTCTGGGGGGAGAGATGGTATCTGTTTAGCTCAAATTCTTCCACTGCGGCTGTTTAACGCCCACATCGTTGCAACTGGCTTCTTATCACATGTAGGAGGGCCAGCATACTTCTCCTCAAAACTCACCAGACACAGCGTTTGATTTCCACAGTTCAAATAAGGGATTGGAGAGCCAGCTGCAGCTGATTGGAGTAGAGGGATAAAAATCCTCGTTCAGAGATGGGTCTGCCCTCCAGGGTGTGTCTAAGGAGCATGGCAGGGATGGAGTATTGGGGTGGCATTTCTGCATCAGTTCCTCCTGGATCTCATCCCCTGGGGGCTGCTTTAGGTGGAGACAAAGGTGTGCTGTTACTGTGAAGATTCCTGATGCAGGTCAAGGGCAGGAGGCCAGAGGCAGATGCTGAGAGGAGCATCACCTTCTTTAAGACTGTTGGACTATGTCATGAAAACACTAGGGGGAAAGTGTAGCAAACACTCATGGTGTTCTGTGCTCTCCCTCTCGGCCTTCGGCCTCCCGTGTGCCAATGATCCGGCTCAAACAGCAGGCGCTTGTACTCCAGGTGGCCTCCCTACACACCATTCGGAAGTAGACCAGGAGGCCCAACCTATCAGGGAAATGATCACATCTACAGGGCTGCCTGCCAGTATTTGTTCTAGAACAACAACACTAGCATCCTTGCTCTATTGATAGGATTTTTCAAACCAGTCCATTTTATCTATTTCCTATCACCCTCACCTCCATGGACTTGGGGAGACAGTTATTAAACATGCCGTAAGCTAGCAAGTCTCATATGTCTTGAGACTTGAAGTTATTATTTAAGGACCATAGAGAATGCAGCCCCCTGACCTATCCAAGAAGATGGATTTCAAAGCCAAGGGGAATCATCATAATCAAAGGGACTAATTTTTTTTTTAATAGTGAAGGTGATAGAAGAGGAAGAATATTAAGTGATGAACATTTCATTTCTCCACAAAGCCCACATTTTATGCCTCCAGCCACAATATACCTGTTCTCAGTGTTTTAATAATGCAGCTCTCGAAAGACTTCCCTTTTGGTTGTAGGCAATTCGCAGATTTCAGCTTCTTGCTTCCTGGTTAGGGTTGATGGGCCGGGGAACAATTTTTATTAGGTTTCAATGCATCTGCGGTGCTTAAATAAGAGACTGAAACAGGCACTCGTTCCATGCTGTAGGGTGATAAGTTGCATTAATTTTTATTTTAGTCTGTCTCCAAACATGGCTTTTATAGACTAATAAAAAAGCAATTTTTATAAGTTCACAAAAAACAATGAGCACAGCCAAGCATAAATATCTTACAACCAAGGCCAGAGGAAAATTATGAACTAAAAAAATCTGCTCAAAGTGGCAGAGAAAGCACAATTTCTAGATGCTGCATTCTCCAGGTGAATGAAGTTCTCACCTACATGGAAAATTCTATACATGTGAATTTCCACTTCTGTGTCCTCCCCATTCTCCCTCTGCTAGTCTGGAACTCTGTATCTCCCTACCTTTTGCTAATTTATGCCTATCACATTCTTGAGGATCAACCTCTAAAACTCCATTCTTTGGGGGTCATATCACTCTCAATACCACTCTTCTTCTGTAACCATGTAACATTTAACTTTTAATATTTTACTTTGTATTACTCCTTAAGGTGTTTGCTTTAACCTTAACTAAACTGTAAACTTTTCAAAAAATTATATGGAATTTGTTTTTCATTTGTATGAAGAATCCCAAAATTTCATCTAATATAAGACCAGTGGTTGCTATCTGCTAAGTACTTACTGTTACCATTACTTTTGTGCTGCAAAAGCTATAACCTAGTTAACCTTCCATTTCTCTTTCACCATGATTATCCTAAGATTGTGATATAGTAATTGCATTCAATGAAAAGGATATAAATTTAGAGGTTCTTCCTTCCACTTCATTGGACCTTGTTGATCATATAGACTCAGAACAATTATCACCTATCTAACATAGCAACCTGTCCACAATTGAAGACCATTTGTAACACTTTCTGGTATTTGAGCAAAAATCTTGTGGAACGTCATAGAGTGTGGACTAGAGCAAAATAAACTTCCTTAGGACTCTGCCTGATTTTCTTCTTCATCTCTAAGCCTAGATACCTAGTTCCATTTTTCTGCTTTGCTTTCAATGACCACAGAAAAATCATCACTCAGTTGACAGATTCACATTTCTATATGCTTGTTCACAATATACTGGGAAACACTAAAAGATTAGTATGAAATGTTTCAGCAAAATCACTCCATTGTCCTATCTCTGGAGAGATATTGTATAAATGCAAGTGCAGAATCGCTCACACAGAATAAAAAAATAAAAGCATATTTTAAATAATCTTATCAAAGCTATATCTGAAGATTTTTAAATAGTTGTCATACTACATTATTATACAATTTATGACATATATGTGAAATACATGATTCAGTTAATGTTTAATCTATACTAAATATTATTTACTAAAAAAAGTGACTTACACAAATCTTTCATTTTCTCAGTGTTACACATCTGAATATTTGCCAACTTCAGATGGTTGACAGCAATTTTGACTTTTGATTGCCAGTCTGGGCTCATGTGAATACCCTTTAAGTTTGGACCATAAATGACTGATTTTACATTTCAGACACACTATTAGTCTTTCATAAAATTGTTTCATTGCTTCAACACTCCATGAAAATGGAAAAGAAGCAAGCAAAGGACAAAACATCCTGGAACTTTGATATACGATCTGTCACCGTATTCTGGACCATCACAGGCCTGGATGTTGACTTATTATGGAGGTATATGCTTTTTAAAAAAATAAAAAGCAATACCTATCATTAAGTTGGAAGGTCTGCTAAGGGTAGGAACAAGTTGAAATGTTTTTCCTTCTCTGAGGCACCATTCAACACCCTTCTGTAATTAGACACGTGTGGGTCATTCTTCATAAGCCAAGTGGTTTTCCCTGTGGACACCAGCTAAGTGTCTACTAATTCTTGGATTCTGACACATCCTACAGGTTAAGAGCTCAGTCCTACAAGACCGGTCTCTGCTTCAAATGCCAGTTGTATGCTCAGGTTCCAACCTGTGCTCTGACCAACTGACTATAAATTAAGATGCTATGACCTTTTCTTTGGGTTCAATTAACTTGCTAGAGCATCTCACCGAACTCGGGGCAATGCTTTACTTACATTTACCAGTTTACTAATAAAGGATGCAGATGAACAGCCAGGTGAAGAGATGCATAGAATAAGGTCTGGGAGGGTCCTGAGTGTGGAATCTTCGCCACAGCAGAGTTGGGGTGTGCTTCCCCTCCTGGCATGTGGATGCATTTGCCAACCCAGAAGCTCTCCAAACCCACTCCTTTTTAATTTTTATAGAGACCTCGTTACATAGGCATGATGGATTAAATCATTTCCTATCAGTGATGAGCTCAACCTTTAGCTCCTCTCCCCTTCCTGGAGGTTGAAGAGAAGGGAGCTAAGGGTTCTAATCTTCCAACCCCCTGGCCACCAGTTCCTACCCTAAGGCAATCCAGGAGCTCAGGGAGAATCGCCTCAGTAGACCAAAAAGTGATTCTCCTTTGGGGGTAATATCACCTAGGAAATTCCAAGGGATTTAGGAGCTCTGTACCAGAGGCTCCTGTCATTTAGGAAATTACAAAGGTCTTAGGATCTGTATGTCAGGGACCAGGGACAAAGATCAAATACTGGAACAAAACAGTTTCCTGGCTCTCTCACCTATGATGGTTTTCTGTGTATGAGGAATCAGGGTCCCCAAACCGTAAATGCGTGTGTGTACTTCTGCCAAGAAATATAAGCATATAGTTCTTATTATATAATATTGCAGGATCCATTTATAAGGTAATCCATTCTATATGACACATTTGCATTTGACATATTATCCGCTGGGTACCCCTTTAGTAGAAGCATTTGGAAGGTGGCGGAATTGGAGACTATTCCATAATTTTTATAGAGGAGGTCCAGAGCATTTATCCAAAAGCTGGCTTTACTTAGCAAGTGAATCATTTTACTTAAGTTGTCTGTTTATTCTGGAAAGATTTGGAGAAATTTCTGTAGAATATAAGGAGGATTATCTTTATTATTTAAGGTGATGCTAATATCTGAACCTAACAAACTGATATCTCAATGACTTTAACACAATAAAAGTTGACTTCTTAGTCACATAACACACTGCATGTTCCTGACCAGGTGGCTTTTCTCCATGCATTGATTATTGGTCCAGTCGCCTTCTAACCCAGAACACAGCAGCTTCAATACATGGCTTCCAGATTACCAAGTTTCAGCAGAAGGCTGCTCAAGGGGAAAAATGAAGGGAGAACTTTCTTAATAGACCCTGGAATTCCTAGCCATGGAATTAATTCACATTAGATTGCAAAAGGAGGCTTGTCACTGTGGGTCTAGGTATGGTTCCAAGAAAAAAACTGAAAATAGGCTTGGTGATTGACTAGGAATCTCAGCTTTAGACCTTACCGGTACCCACAAGTCATCTTTTGATAATCATTAGAAGGAATGTAAGACACCAATGTTAAAGCTTCCAAGTTCCCATTTCAGAGGTGTAGGGTTGGCTATGATTCCCAAAAGACAAATCCCATGTAGAGGCTATTTTGCTACTGAATATGCTCTGTTATACTTCTTGTCTCCAAAAATCACGCCTCTTTAGAGAGCAGCAGTTACCAGCGTGAAAAAATGGGGCCCGTGGTGCAGAGTAGTTGTATTTTCAACCTTCATAGTTGAGTCTTCTCATTTCCTTCTTCTTCTGACTTGACTTTGATTTTCTTCGTGCTTGAATTTTTTTTTTTTTTAATTCTGCCACGGTGGAAGTTCATCTTTGCAAATCTTTTCATTTCATAAAACAAAAACTTAAAAAGTCTGATTAATTTTCAAGAGCTCCAAAAGGTTAGTTTTTGAGCTCTTGAAAATTAATACAAAAATGGATGTGCTAATTTAGCTGAAATGTTATAAAATATGTACTCTTGGGTTGAAACCAAGTATGGAAATTCCATGAACATTTCCCACTGTGATATCTCTTCAGGGACACCTGTTCACATCCTACCAAACAGATTTCTATTTCAATAATAAAAATGTAAATACATCCAACATCAGTAAAAAAAAAAGGTCACCTACCAATTTGGGAGTGGCTTAGCTCTGTAAGAAAGTTTGATCCTTTACAACATTATAAATGACTCCTGTCATGAATCAATATATTAAACATTTATACATAAAAAATAACCATAACTGCCAGGATTCTATAATCATAGATAATTGTTATCATCTATTATTGAATTTATTGTACACATTTCAATCTATTGTTACAATTTCATTGCAGTTTTAAATTTTCTCCCATAAATACATTTTAGCAACCAACTAGCTTATGCACACAATTGGCTTAATGAAATGATTAGTGGAAGGATAGCTGCATGTCAGATGTTGTATAATTCCTTGGAAGTCAGTTTCCCACAGCATTTGAAGTTCTTGAAATTCCAGTGATGATGTTCTCACACTGTGCATGCTCAAAAATTCGCTGGCAACACACATCTGTGTTTACCCTTTCGGTCACAATAATGTTCACAATACTTTTCCTATTCCTAAAGGATTAAGTAATACCTTCAGAATCTCAGAAGGCAAACAGAATTTCTACTTGACCAGGCATCATACTATTTCCCATAATAGAAGTGCCTAAAATTAGAGACCACCTATGTACTGGAAGCAAAATAATGTCTGAACTACCATTTTCTGGCTCAAGGGTAAATTAATATCATGGAAAGGTCTGTAAAGCAGTGAAAGGAAAGAGATAGCCCTGGATCGAGGCCTCTGGGGTTTCTTTATCTATAATCCAAATCAATTCTGTTTGAATTGGGTGTATTAGTCAGCTTTTTTTTTTGTCACTGTGAATAAAATGCCTGACAAGCACAACTTAAAAGAAGAAAGATTTATTTAGCTCACAGTTTTAGAGGTTTCAGAGGTCATTTCTTAATCAGTCTCTGTTTAGCCAATTCCCAGGCAGGAACTGTGATGATAGGGCTTCAGGTCATGGCAGCAGGATGCAGAGAGAACAAGGGGAAGGGACTAAGGACATGTATATTCTGCAAGACCACACTCCCAGTACCCACCCCCTCTAGCTATGCCCCACCTCTGAAACGTGCTACATTGGGGACCATGCTTTCAACACATGAGCTTTGGGGAGAGGGCATTCGAAACCCAAACCATAACATTGGGGAATTTTTTCAATATGTGAAATAGGGTGTTGTGCATCTTGCTACTTTTTATTTATTTATTTTTTTTTAACAAGGATAAATACACATGGAAGCAATCACAGAATGGAGGAGAATCGTTTATCTTTTCATGGTATAGAAAGACAAAAAATGCTTGATCCTGATAAGCCTTCCTAAAAGGTCTTAGAAAAGGACTATAGGTAATATAATGTTAATTTCTTACAGCTCTGGGGTATAACCAGAATTAATGAAACAGAATGTGTTTGCAGCCAGAAACACCCAACACACTTGCCACTACTCTTCTTCCCACTCACTCGACCGACATCAATAATTTATCACGTTAGTCTTTCTTGCTGGAATCAGGTAAGGGTGCATTGTTTCTCTCAGTTTTAGCTATCTACTACCAACTGACTGCATTGAGCTAAGCTGTTAGTTAACTATAAAACTTTGTTATTCTTGACATAGAAGATGCCTGGATTAAGCCAAGATGTCCATCAACAGATGAATGGATTACAAAACTATGGGATATGTACACAATGGAATTTTACTCAGCCATAAAGAAGAACAAAATCATGTCATTTGCAGGGAAGTGGATGGAACTGGAAAATATTATGCTAGGTGAGATTAGTCAGTCACAAAGAGTAAAAAATCGGATGTTCTCCCTAATATGCGGAAGCTAGGAAGAAAGTGGGACATAAGAGGGACTCTAGATAAAGAAGGAGAAACCTTAGATGAGCAAAGAAGGTGACTTAATTGAAGGTGATGGGGGAAGGAAACACCCTAATGCACATGACATATTTTAACAAATATATCAGAGTCAATCACTAAACTGAACTTGAGAAGGAGGGAGGGTGAGGGAGTGGGGCAGGAATTGGGGAAGGGTTAAATGAGAAATGTGTGCATGTATGCCTCTACCAGCTTGTAGCTAACAAAGATGTAAGATTACAATGCACCAATAAAAAAATTTTAAAAGATTAAAAAAGAAGAAGAAGAAGAAGATGCCTGGATTAGAATTAGAGAGAGAGAAAAGATACACAGTCATGACCTTGGATATCCTCTCTGTGGATTCAAGGGGTCGTATCTGTAATAGAAGTTGTTGTTCATATTGCTGAAGTTGTTTTATTCCAAGTGTTCATTGCTTCAGGAAACTCTTGATACTCTTCTGGCAGGCGCATCTGTTGATGATCATGGGAAGAGTATAGAGCATTATACAGAGAGAGTTAACTTTTATTATACATAGAATACCCTTCTTCCCTCTGCTGAAGCTTCACCAGTTTTCTAGCTATGTCTTTGCAAGATGTCAAATGTGGTTAATTTGGCCCAATAGAGTAGCTGGCCTACCACTATGGTGGGGCCCAAGATGGGGTTTACCAGGGAAAATGGATCAAGTCTGCTCTGTTTCTTCTGCATCTTTGAAAAGTAAAATCACTGCTCGCCCATAGTTATTTACCCACTGGAAAAAATTAATTCTGAGTCACAGACAAAAACAACACATGTACAAAACCACGTGCCAGCCAGATTTGTATCAACTGCCAGTCCATCTTATCTTTCTTACTCTTATTTGCTCTGAATTCCTCATTGAGTCTTTCATTTTAAACAATCACATTATGTTGTTTTGGGACATCTTAAGTCATTTTTGGAACAAAAAAAAAGACACAAATCCACAAAAATGAATTAATACATAAATACATCAAAATTTCTACCACTAACCATCCTATACTATGCAATCAAAAAATCTGCCACAGAAGGTTAGTATCTTTGGAAAATTGCGTAATTGTTTTTATTTGTGGCTTTTAGGAAAAGAAGTGTTTTCCCAAATTATCCAAGAGAAATATATATGTTGAAGGCATTAATATGACTAAGAATAAAAATACCACTATCATCTTATCTGCTGGTGTTAGTGTTTCATTTGCATAATTAAGCTATTGTTGGACCCCAATCAGGCATGGTGGTAAACACTTATAATCCTAGTATTCAGGAGGCTGAGACAGGAGAATCACAGGTTTGAGGCCAGCTTTAGCAATACAGTGAGATTCTCATCAACCTAGCCAGATCCTGTTTCAGAACAAAAAATACTAAAAACAAAAGGATGGGAGTATGACTCAGAGATAGAATGCTCCTAAATTTAATCTCCAGTATCACAACACACACACACACACACACACACACACACACAATATTGTTGAAACTGTTTTTCTACATGAAGAAACTAAAGCTATTAAAAATATCCCATAATTTAACCAACATTTCAGAAAGCACCGGGGTGCTCAAGACTATAAGAAGTTGGTTCCTGTCTCCAGGGGCTAATATTCCCCTGAGAAAAGACATGAGTCCTTTTCTTTGTTTTATCTGTGAAATCTCCCTTTTGACTTGACTAGGCTGAAGAAAATAATGTCTCTCAGGTAACTGATAAACTGTGAAATTAAGCTCAAGGAATCAGATCGCTTGAAAGAGCACTCTTCTCCTGGACTCCAGTCTGCCCTTATGGCTCCAAGGAATCTGGCTTTGAAGTCATCCTTTAGGTCCATTTCCTCTCCTCATTTTGACAATTGGTGGAGGAAGCTAGTGGTTTTGAGAATGCCAGGAAACAGTTTAGGTGGAAACAAAGCTTTCTTGTAGGTATTTTGCTGGTGACAGCGCCCTTTTCTCCTTTCAGTCCTCAATGCATCTTGTGGTTTTGCAAATATTTTCCTTCTGTGGGCTTTTTACCAAAGCCATCGGCAAGATTTATAATGAATGCAATTTTGTAGCAGACAAGAATTCATTCTTTATTTTATGCTTGCCAAAGATAATTGCCCTTTACCTGGGCATTTATAATTCTTGGTAATTCCAACTTTAATGTTGAAATGAACTAGGTTCCTCATTAGGAAACCACCTTATTGTCTTTCTTCTCTTCATCCTAAATAATAAAATGAAACCTACTACTTACTGTGCTGCTATTTATGTGTCAAATACTTGGTGTGTATTATTATAACTTTATAAATATATGATAAAAATTAAGCTTCTTTCTGTTGATTACTATATCTGTGTGTGTGTGTGTGTGTGTGTGTGTGTGTGTGTGTGTAACTTATAGAGAAGGAAGTATAATTTTAGATATATACATTTATGTGTATAAGATTACAAAAATTATTCTTACCAAATAGCTTCAAAAACAATATCAAATTGATTAAATAACCATTAGATAGCTGGGTGAAAAAACCGTCTACAAAACTAGAGTTTACACCCAGGAAAATTTGAACATAAAACCTGCATTCCGTACCATTCTCCCTTCACCACAAATCTTCTCTGAGTACATTTCTTCTAGGCTTTGGTTTTTTAAAAATACAAAGTTTATAGTAATCACTTTGCTTTCCATCTTTTAATCTATATTAATTTTTGCCATATCCTGCTCAATTTTACTTTATGCTCTATTTTTTTAAATTTGTGAAATATGATTTGATCCAATAAGAATAATATGGAGCTTATATAAGAATGTGTCTGTCAATGGGAAACAACATTTCCTCATTGTAGTTATCTGTTTTATTTAAGAGAATATTCTTAACCTTTAATACTCCCACAAGGCAATGCGGAGACTTACATGCTGCTTTAGGAATATTTGGTTGCTGCTAATTTTTCATATTCTTTTGCAAGCATATATAACCAACAGATAAGTCCAGCTTCCTGGATTTTGAAGATTGTCATCTTTCAGTCTGGGTTCTAATTGTTCACTGATTCAATTAAGAGCTATTTCGGGTGCCTCCTGTGTGTGGCAAGGGCTGCACCAGACTCTAGGGCAATGGTGGGAAGTGGATCGGGCCCTGCGGGTCTTCTTGAGGCTGCAAGCCAGAGAAGAGAGTCAGCGTCTGTGGTCCGAAGTGTGGTGCGGGCTATGAAGGGGAGAGATGGAGGATCATCAGCTTCTTCTTCCAGGGAATGGCAGAAGGAAAGATGGGCTTTCTGGACACTATGGAGATGGATGTGAAATGATGTAAGAAGCCTTACGTTATCTTACTTCCTTGCCTAGTATTCACTGTCAATATTCACCATATAGACTGCAAGTCGATTTTTTCCAATGTCTAAAGTAAACAGGAAAAGCCTTTTGCTGTCATGTTTCTCCTTTTCTGTTCTTTGGTGGTGGTTGTTATTATTATTATCATTAGTAGTAGTAGTATCATTATTAGTATTAGTATTAGTATTATTTTATTTTGACTCTTGACTAAGAAAAGAATAAGATAGGGGTAAGTCAAAGAAATAGGAACTGTTTATTATTCCCTACCACAGGCTTTGTGATACGTTCTTTTGATAGAGTGCAACTCTTTAATTTCTGCCACACAGTTCACAATAACCTCCTATATTGTATGAATAGCTAAAAGAAGGCTCCCAATATGGAGTAATGATAAGGAGATAGAAACTTGATTACCCTGATTTAATCCATACATCTTATAGGATACATGTATTGAAATATCACTATGCCCCACAAATAGGTCCAATTACTACATGTTAATCAAAAATGTTTTAAGAATGTTTAAGATGGAAATGCTAACCACCCTGATTTTATCATTACACGATATATACATGTATCAAATTATCACAGTGTACCAAATTAATATATATATAACCAAAATGGTTTTTAAGAGAAATGTCAAAGGAAAAAAAGTGTAATGCCCTTATAAAGTAGCCAAGGCATGGAGTGGGCTTTCCTGAGCACCTTTGGCAGGAGGGACTGTCCTCTTCTACGGAAAGTAAGGAGAGCACAAAGATGAGTCTAGAAGGAGAGGAACAACCAGGGACGTGTAAAAACAGGCGTAATAGACAGCATTGACTGTTCTGACCTCGGTTCCTTTCCAAACAGGTATCCTCCCAGCATCATCACCCCGTGCAGGGAACTGTGACCAACCCCAGCTCATATCTCAAAGGATGATTTCAAGTATATTTCTAAGGATAATTTCCGTTCTCATGCCAGTGATCGATACAGAAATATGAACCAAAGACACTCAGCCCTCAGCATTCCTCAGCCCAACAGCATTGGTTCAGGAATGGAGGGGACCAATGAGATGATGAAGAGTTTGAGAGCTTACCTGAGAATTGCACTGAGTTTTCTCCCTTCCCCCTCCCCTTATTCTCCTTCTTCACTAAGGATTGAACCTGGAGTCTTGCACATGTTAGACAAGTGCATTTGAACTCTGGGACAGTGAGCCCAAATAAACCTTTCCTTCTCTAAGTTGCTCTTGTTGGGTATTTTAGTCATAGTGGCTAGAAAACTAACTAGTACACAAACTGGTAGCTGAATGGGGTGATTCAAGAGAAACAGAATTGTAGGGATGCATTTTCTTAGTCAGTTTTGTGGTTTTTGGAATTGCTTCTACAAATTGTTTAGGGCTAATGTTGCCGAAGAGTCTCCTGCTGACAGCAGGGAGAGCCCAGCTAATCCATGGTGTGAACTCTTTTTAAAAGCTATGCAAAGTGAGTGCATTTGTTGGCCCTTGGAAGAGGCAAAGAGTTTAGCGACTCAATGCATTGGTGCTTTTGAACATTTCTGGAAAACTAAGGGCTATAAGGAGGTTGGCTGGTTGCTCCTGGCATCACTGGCCAACATAACAAAGGAGAAAAATGAGCTCAGAGATTCAACTTCTCAGCTCCAGATGCATATAACCAAACTAAAGCCTTCTCCACGTGCCCTGAAGGAGAACTGTTCTCTCCTGTCATCATAGGTCTGAAGTTACCGAACGCCATAACAGTAGTGGAGGGAAGGAGAAAGGAATTAGTGTGGGAAGCTTAGTAGACTCCTGTGTTGGTGAAGCTGTTCTGTGTGATACTCCAATAGTGGACATATGCCCACATGCGTTTTGTCAAAACCCACAGAATGGTGTGACACAGAGTAAACCTCAATGGAAGCAACAGACTTTGATTGATGATAATGCATTCATATTGGTTCATTAATCATAACAAATGTACCACACCAATGCAAGATGTTAATAATGGAAAACAGTGCACAGGGAATGGGAGATATAGGAAACTCTCTGTATTACTGCCTCGATTTTTCTGTAAATCTAAAACTGTTCCAAAACAATGTCTATTAATTTAAAATCAATGGTTCTATTGAAGTTTAAGGATTTTTAACAGATAATATCACATATTTAATAGAAGAATCCATGCTTCATTGTACATTTTCTCCCCCCTCCCCGCCCATCCACCACCACCAACTCCCATTTCCTTCTCCTTCCAGCAAAAATATAGAACGCTTCAGAAATTTGCATGCCATCCTTGTGAAGAGGCCTTGCTAATCTTCTCTGTATCGTTCCAATTTTAGTATATGTATGGCTGAAGCAAGCGCTCATTGTGAATTTTCTGTATATGCTTTTTAATTACTAAGAATCAGAGTTAGTAAATTTCACCAGATTGGGGACAAGGAGGAGAATCAGCTATAAAACTCATCATAGTATATAAAAAGCTCAGGTTTTACACGTCACTGCACCTCTGAACCAAAAGAAAAAGCAGACTTTCCATGAAATCAGATTAAATAAGGTCTCAGACCTTGGCCCTTTCCTGATTCTGAAGGTTTGCTATCAGTACGGCAAATCACCCGGGTCTGTCGTAGTCAGCGATTGAGGCTAACATATGAAAGTGTGCTTCTTTTGAGTGTCAACTGAATCCAAGAACAAGGTTCTCAATCCCATGTACAGAACTGAACCAGCAGGAGGAACACATTTCACAGATCTCTACCAGTGAAGGAAGCTTGTGTACTTACTCTGTGGTTTGGCAATTTGGGTTTATTTCTGTCACAGAAAGATATTAATTTAGAAGGAGTAAACTACAAATGGGTACAACTTGTGAATCAGGCATGAATTCATTGATGGGTCATCATCTTGGCTCTGAAAATGCTATAATAACAATGGACCTATATATTTTTCAAATGGAGACAACAATAGGAAAAATACACCCTTGCATTGAAAAGAAATTGTTTTTAATCTTCTTAACGTACATTTTCATTTACTTTTTATATCCCTAGCAATGGTGAAAAAAAATTTTAAACAGAAATCAATCATGATTTTGTTATTACTGTTAATAATTATAAAACCTGGGGTAATCCTGTTTTTCATTTAGTCTGGGATATGTTGGATGGGAGAGTGCCCATTTTAGCCACAAGCCAACTCAGATCATTGAGGAGTAAGAACAGGTGGAGGTTGGGGAGAGAGGGGGTGAAAAAAATATAGAAAATGAAACAAGTCAGAAAATGGTGCATGTAAAAAAAGAGGGCCAAGGTCCAGTGGCCAGGAGAAGCACAATTACTATTCTTGATGACAGTCAGACTTAGCAGCCTGCCCACCCTCCATCTCTGCCAAGAATGAGGACTCTCTAATCTCTGGTAATTTGGTCTCTTGCCTTCTACCTACACTGCTACATTCATTATACATTGCAGAGATGACATCTTATTTTTAACTTGCTGACACAGAATATGTAATTACAGTTCCCATTATCACTCCACCTCCTAACTCTAGCACCTGGCATTTTAGGGATTTCCTATACACTGCTATGACATCATGCCATGGAAACTCAGGGTGACTGTAAGCCTATTCCTGTTGACATGGCAATGAGATAGGACAGAACCAGAGTTTAGCAAAACTTATACCCAGAAAAATTGTATAAAGGAGCTATAGTTTGTATGGGATGCTGACTAACCACTAAGTTTCTTTTGCCAGACAACTCATTCCTCATCTTTTCTTTAAAGCGATGAGTTTTAAAGTGGGTTTTCATATTACTTCATTCAGAGTCAATTGGCTTGCCTCTACAATACTCAGATTCCTAGAATCCAATATGCTGGGCATGGGACTTCATTGCTTGTATCTTTGACAAGCACTGCAATTAATATGTGAAATAAAGCTTCCTTTAAGTCCTCCCTCTTCCATCCATCTGCCCATTCCAAATATGCTTTTAGGTGGCTATCAGCTGAACTTTGCCAAGGTGTTAAAAATAACCATGATGCTCACACAGACATTTTAAGAATAACTTCTCCCAAGAGTGTTTGTGTTTTTTAAGTGGTCTCTGAGAAGGTATGCTGTCTTTCCTGATGAGAGAGAAATTATAATATTAGTTGGAGCTATTCTGTCAATTTGCATGATACACAATGCTCCAAATAAAAGAATAATAACTGCAAGGAGGAATTATGAGACATTGATTTAATGTGTCAGGTCTATTATAAGCATTATTGCTCATTCTTATCACAAATCATAAGACAGATGATGTCCCCTTTGCACTGAAGAAAACTCTGAGGGTTATAGTAGTAACACATCTTGTTCCAACACCTGATATTTAATAGATGCCTAGATCAGAATTTTAATGTTAGGTTGTTTTTGGTCAGATAGCTCAATTTCTCTCCATGATGCCACAATTCTTTCTAAAAATTAAAACAAAACAAAGCTAGCCATTCACAGAAAAATAACACATTTTAGATAACAACCTTAAAGAATTCCTTTGGCATCCATTTGGATAAAGAGGCTGAAAACTCTGATTATTTTTCTGAGCAATTAAAACACTTTCCTTATTTCTAGATATTTCTTTAATAAGGTTTGGCACTGTGGGTTAAAAAATATGTTTTCATTACTGTCCTAAGATTTTCCCTGTGCCTAGCTCTTTTTATTTTTATTACTTGGATTCCAGGTCTGTCGCATTTCAAAGAGCTGACATTATTTATTTTCTGAGGATATTTGCATTATTATGACATAAACTCTGAGGAGAGTTTTTAGATTTGGGAAGTGTATAGGAAGTATGAGGGTTATTTGTGTCATCCTTACTTGTTGAAGGGCTTGGATTCCCAGTGTTTAACCACTTGTTCTGTTCATTTGACTTTCAAGTATTTGCTACTCTGATTCTCAAAGAACATGATCTCCTTCCTGTGTTCATTCTTGGACATTTGTGGAAAGAACTTCAAAATGCTAAATTATATGTTTCCAACTACTTGAGCCCCCTCCTCTCTCCCCACTACCACCACCACCTTCCTTGCCAGCAAGGCTACAGATCTAAAAGTCAAACATTCTTACTCAAAAGACATGACTCAGAGCATTTGGACTCCTTTTGAACTGGCAGTTACTCTTCAAGAAGCCACGTGGAGAGAGGCCATGCACGACTCACTGACACTGAGTAAGGGAAGTCATTAGAGACTGCAAAGCATGGGTGGCGCTCACCCTTGGTACATTCATTTCCTCTGCGGATCCTGGGCTTCATTGCCCTCAGACACATTCCTCTTCATCCCCCTGTCTTCCTTTGTATCATTCAGAGATGATA
This sequence comes from Graphiurus murinus, assembly GCA_004027655.1. Classification (NCBI taxonomy): domain Eukaryota; kingdom Metazoa; phylum Chordata; class Mammalia; order Rodentia; family Gliridae; genus Graphiurus; species Graphiurus murinus. Next base: position 67,236 of record PVLC010003552.1, on the reverse strand, counting down.
CAAAAGCAGTCTTGAGGATGCTCCAATCTATCAGCCACCCTTTGACCACGTTTGGTCAATGATGAAGGATGAGAAGAGAGAAGAATCCAGGGTATTTTTCTCCCTTCCTCTTTACCTCAGGTACACTCTTGGATATATACCCCAGCTCCTTCCCACTCTCTACATGCACAGCTCTTGCTTGGCAGGTCTGCTTGCACTGAGAGACCCTGGCCCCAGGGCTCGGGGAACATTGCCTCTTTTCTCTGTCTGTCCTGTCTCCTTTCTGCTTTTGGAATCTCTTAGGCTAGTCCACTGTCTTTTATTTGGCTTCTCAACTCCTCCATCCCCTGTATAACCAATTCCTTGATAGAAGTATTGGAATTGTTTCCTTCTTTTTCTGGTTACACCTTAACCTATAGACCTCTGTGTGCATAAAATTCTTCATAGCATCAACAACATATTTAGGATTACTTTAGTGCCTTGTAATGACAGCAGAGGAGTACATGAAAATTACAACAAACTTAACTATTGCCAAAATGTTGAGCCCTAATTATTATTTATCGTTTTGTATTTTTTAGTTAGTAGATGAGAGCATGCTTTCCTTAGCAGAAGGTTTCTTTTTCTCTTTCTTTTTGGCATCATGCTAACCTCATAGCAATCCTTTCTATTTCTTCTTAAGGGAAATCTTTTGGAAGAAAATACACTGGTTTTGGAAATTTTGTTTGTTTGTTTTAATAAGGGTAATAGCTATTAAGTCATCTAACAAAAATTTATATTCTAGATACATTGTAATTTATATTTTTCCCATTAAGATCTTTTAATTTCCTAAGCCAACAAATATAGACACCGATGAAAGGGTTTTTAGAGCATCACCCATTTTATAAGGTTTAAACTAGTAAATTAGTACATAAAGCTTCTCATCTATAGTCAAAAAACTAATTACTAGGATATTTTGTGGCTTTGTACAAAGTAAAAAATAGTAAAAATTACCTTTACCAACTGGCAGTTAGATACTCCTCTTTCATTCTACCAAAGGTACTATTGGCAGAGAAGGCTTTCTTACATATGGTCCCAAATTCTTACACAAAGAATGCTGGTTTTCTCCAAACCCTACTTTCTTTTGTTTCTGTTTTCATAACTAAGCTATGTTCATAGCTTCCATTGTAGATAGATGAGGTCATTCTTCTGAATTCTGGCCAGTGGAAAGTGAGAGTAAGTGAAGTATTCCCTTTTCTTCCCTGACCCCTAGAAACTTCCTGATATATTCTCTACTTGTTTTTTATTTTCTTTCACTTTGCCAAAATAAATGGCTATAATTAAAGACTTTTGCGTTCTTCTTCTTTTTTTTTTTTTTTTTTTTTTTTTTTTTTTTTTTTTTTTTTTTTTTTTTTTTTTTTTTTTTTTTTTTTTTTTTTTTTTTTTGGTGTGTTGTAATTATACATCATGGTGAAGTTCAGACTGATAGAAACATATATTGAGAAATGTGTGCATGTATGCCTTTATTAGCTTGTACCTAACAAAGATGTATGACTACAATGCACCAATTAAAAAAAAAAATAGAAACATACATGTACACAATACTTATTGTGTGTTTCCCTTCTGGTTGCACTCGACCCTCCCTTGTCCATACGTAATATTAACATTGATATTGATACTTGCATATAGAAACAAAGGATTACTCGAACAGTTTCAATCATCAGATCTCTTTCCTCTGCCCCCTCCCTCCCAAAATCTCCTTCCATTATTCTGCTAGTATCTCTGCTTATTTATCTGAAGTCCTCTTAGTTTCTCTATTTTTACCTAGATTACACATATCAGTGAAAACATAATTTTGTTCTTTATGGCTGAGTAAAATTCCATTGAGTGTATAGACCACATTTTCGTTATCCAGTCATCTGTTGACAGACACCTAGACACCTAAGCTGGTGCTGTAATTTGTCCATTGTGAATTGTGCTGCCATGCCCTGTCTCTTACCCTGCATGAGAGTCAATTCAAGATGAACCAAAGATCTATAAAGTAGATTGGAAACTTTGCAATTACTAGAAGAACACGAAGGCTTACTTTATGGGGAGTCTTGAGAATTTGACTTGTATTTTGTTTTTTTTAACTTTTATTTCTCATGGCTATAGGAAAGAAAAAAACAAAACCTTTTTGTTGGGCTTTTGAAGGGTGGAACACCAGAAGCAAACAGTAGGGGTTTATCCTCCCTGTCCCCAAGGTAGACGAAAGGCTTGCTCTGTATTTCTATATGGGCCATCAGTCTCTTCTAGAAGGGATAATCTGCTCTTTTGGAAGAGAAAAGACATGAAGGAGCTCTTTTTAGGGGGAAAAAGAGTCAAGGTTTGGCAGGATCATGAGAACAAGATAGGAAAAATAACAAAGAAGTGGCTTAGGATATTTGAGAATATTTCAAGGCCAAGGTCATAATGGAGCCATTGGACCAATGAAGTATGCAAAAGGAGCTTCATTTAGGACCTCGGGGGCCAGTGGATGGACTAAGGACCTATCTCATGCTCATTCCTACACCTCCTGGATAGTTGACCAGCCACCATATAAGGATCTACCTCTGATGTTGCTAGAATGCTGCAAAAAAGACCAGTATCATGTGAGATAAATCAATCCATGCCACTGATTCTTAAAGCTAAATTAGGAGAGCATGAATAATCCATTGCTTGAAAAGTTTACGAAGTTGTCAGGTATGTGTGGACATGTTATATTTTTAAATTAATTCCCACTCTTTAACAGTCTTTTTTTTTATTAATTGGTGCATTATAATCATACATCTTTGTTAGGTACAAGCTGATAAAGACATATATGCACACATTTCTCATTTAACTCTTTCCCCAATTTCCACCCTACTCCCTCACCCTCCCTCCTTCTCAAGTTCAGTTTAGTGATTGACTTTGATATATTTGTGAAAGTACATCATGTGCATTAGGGTGCCCCCCTTTCCCCCATCTATCACCTTCAGTTAAGTCAACTTCTTTGCTTATCTAGGGTTTCTCCTTTTTCATCTGGAGACCCTCTTATGCCCCATCTTCTTCCTAGCATCTGCATATTAGGGAGAACATATGCTTTTTTACTCTTTGTGACTGACTAAACTCACTTAACATAATGTTTTCCAGTTGCATCCACTTCCCTGCAAATAACATGATTTTGTTCTTCTTTATAGCTGAGTAAAATTCCATTGTGTACATATCCCATAGTTTTGTAATCCATTCATCTGTCGATGGTCATCTTGACTGTTTCCATAATTTGGCAATTGTGAATTGTGCAGCTACAAACATAGATACACATGCGTCGATTTGATAGTTTGGTTTCCATTCTTTTGGGTAGATACCCAGAAGTGGTATTGCTGGATCATATGGTAGGTTCATTCCCATTCATCTGAGGGTCCTCCATACTATTTTCCAAAGTGGTTGCACTAATTTGCAATCCCGCCAACAATGTATTAGGATTCCCATTTCTCCACACCCTCACCAACATTTGTTGTTGTTTGTGTTCTTGATAATTGCCATTCTGATTGGAGTTAGGTGAACTCTCAAGGTAGTTTTGATTTGCATCTCTCTGATTGCTAATGATGTGGAACATTTCCTCATACATTTATTGGCCATTTGTATTTCTTCTTTTGTGAGGCATCTATTTAGATCCTTTGCCCATTTTTTGATTGGGTTATTTATTTTCTTAGCTGTGATTTTCTTGAGTTCTCTGTATATCCTAGATATACTACTCTATCAGAAGAGTAGCTGGCAAAAATTTTCTCCCACTCTGTGGGCTCTCTGTTGAGGTTCTTGATAGTTTCCTTTGCTGCATAGAAGCTCTTCAGTTTAATGCAATTCCATGTATTAATCTTCCTTTGAGTTGCTTGTGCTTTTGGGATCTTGTTGAGAAAGTTTTTTACCTGTGCCTATGTGTTGTAGTGTTGGGCCTATGCCCTCTTTAAGTAGCTGCAAGGTCTCTGGCCTGACTTCCAGGTCTTTGATCCATCTTGAGTTGACACTTGTGCAGGGTGGGAAAGTGGGGTTTATTTCCATTTTCCTGTGTATGGTTAATCAGTTTTGCCACAACTGATTTTTTACAAAGGAGCCAAAAATATACACTGGAAAAAAGATAGCCTCTCTTTAACATTCTTAACCCATATGTATTTGCATAAAGTATTCCTAATAAAATAGGGAACTCAGAACTCTAATAAGCAGTTTCTACTAGATAGAATACTCTGTATGACTTGTATAGGTTTGTTTTTTCTTTTGTGTGTCTCTTTCTAGTAAGTCATGCTAACTTCAAAATGGCCTCTTGGAAGAGAGAAAAATAACTATCTTTGAAGTAAAAAGAGAAATCTTCTTTTCCTCTTTCAATTTCCTCCTTCTTTGGGCTACTTATGTCATGGAAATGTGACCAGGATGAGATGAGATAAAACATATGAATGCACTCAGCATGTTACCTGTCATGGCAAGTGCTCAGAAAATCTATGGATACTATGCAATGCCTTTTAAAAGTAAACAGAGTTTGACATTTCTCTATCCAGGGAAACCCAGAGAGAGCAGCTGTTGTTCCTAACACAGATGTAGTCCAGCTGTTTTTCTCATATCTCCTCAAGCATTTAATTTTCTTTTCTTCATCACTCCTGTAGACCTGAAAGTTCCATCAGTAGAGGAGGGACATAGATAATAGTATAAAGTCTTTCAAGACCCTTGTACAAATGCTGTACACATCATACTTTGTGCTGAAACAAACCAAGAATGATAAGGATTTAATTTCGTAATGTGTGATCTAAGAACATCCATTATATCCTTGAATTTTTACAACTCCAGGCAGAAATTATTTTGATATTCATTTGATAAGGGAAACCCTTGAAGATCAGAGTACAATGTGACTTGACCAGCATCACCGAGCCCACACATTATTTGGAACTTAAACTCAGGTCTTCTTTCATTTTTATGATTTATATGCTTGATGTCATTTCCTCACTTTCCAAAATATTTTTCCTCTGCAGTAGCAAAGACACACACACAAAAATTATTTATTTCCTTTGGCCTATTAATGCCATTGACAGAAAACTAGGATATTATCTTTGTGTTACTGGGCAATTTGTAGCTCTCTGACACACCCTGAAGACAGTGACTCCTTTTTTTGTTTTGTTTTTAATCCTGGTTCAGTAAGTTCATCCTCAGAGTTGTCCACCACTACTGGTCATTACAGATCTCCTGCTCTACAGAAGTACAATTTTTCATCAGTTTCCTTTTCCAAAAACTATAGAAATTCCCACATAAGACAGACATGATCAAGAAGTAAATAATAATGTATCTACTACCTGAATAACAGTGTAGTTGAAGATAAACATTTTACTATTTTTTCAAAACATTGAAGTTCTATTCCAAGGTCAACATATTTTTTTTTTTGAAAACTATGTCTATTCCATGTAAGGTGCTGGGGGAAGAATATAAAGTAGAAATCAAAATTTACTTTGACATGTTGACATTGAGGATAACATGTATATACAAGATGTGATAGTCATCAGAGTTGGGGAATGAGAGGCAAAGGAAACACACTGGTGTGGTGAGATAATGAGAAAATCTTCCCAGAAGAATGTTACTTTGAAAGGTATAAAGATTTGAAAACAAAAGATGATTTAAAGAGAAATGATCTAGACATGGAAGAAATATATGAGCAAAATCACAAAGAAAAGAAAGGATATGCATAAGGAATAGTATCACAATCAAGAAACAAAATCTCATCAGAATGAGAATTAAGTTGTGAAGAAAGGAGAAATAAGTCTCAAGATGGACCAGAAGTGTGTTCAATGTGGATTTTTTGATGATCAGGGCAGGACAACTGGACTTCATCCAGTGGCAGTGGGCATTTTCTAGGGGAGAAGTAAGAGGCCATGATGAGAGGGATGATTTAAAATGATGAAGGCTGGGGATATAGCTCAGTGGTAGAACCTAGCACATGTGAGGCCCTGGGGTTCAATCCTCAGCACCACACACTTGCACACACAAAGAGATTAAAAGGCTAAGGAGAGGGGATAAGAATAGTTCTCATTGTCCAGGAGGAGTTGATGGAGATCTGAAAAAAGCAAAATAAATGAAAGAATAAAACACATACACACGCACACATATAACATGTATTTATATTATATATGTATGTATATGTACACATATGTATATTATATATGTATGTTTATATGCATATGTATATGTATACACATACATACAGTTGGATCTAAGACAGTAAGAGTGAATGGCTAAAGTGGTTTTCAAACTCAAATGTGCATCAGAGTCTTCTGAAAAGTTTGTTCAAACTCAGATTTCTGGTTTTGAACCTCAGAGTTCTTCCTCCATATGGTATAGAATCATAGGGCAGAGAAGTCTTCAAAATTCCAGAGAAGGTAGGAATTGTGCATTTAATACCTGATGTCAAGCACCATATTGCCAGGATTTTATTTTTCATGATCAATGTAGGTGTGCAGTAAAGGCAGGGCATATTGTGTCCCTGCTTATTAAATCCCATTTGCCATTTGAACATATAATGCCATAAACAAGTTTCTTCTCCCAGACACCAATTGCTGCAGCCACATTCCCTTTCTGAGGTCGGAACATGAATTTAACAGTCAGGTTTCCCAGCAGTGATACACTATGCATTTTCTGAAATTACTAAGGATGAGAACTCCTGGGGTGCATAACTCAGATCTCTCCTTCTGACATGAGCATAGCTTCCTTTGCCTCTTATTATGCTCTTTGGACCCGTCATCATGCAAATGACACAAAGGAACAGCTGCATTCAGTGGGCCAGATGGTCACATGTGGGAAGAGATGGGATGGAGACAGTAGAAGTAATAGCCTATAAAGTAGGTTGGCGCTACCGAAATCCTACTTTTTTCTATTAATACCAAGTGAAAGGTTAATTATTTCCATCCGTGTTCACTTAATGGGGAGAATTAATCTCACAGGCACAGTAAGAACATTTTCACAAGATTCCACCACTGCATATTTCAATATAGGAGAGGAGAGTGACTAGTGTATAAACTAAAGTGTGTAGAAAACAGTGAAGAGGCTTACGTGAAGCTCCCCTTGCCTGAGATACATGGCCACATTTGCAGGACAGGAAGAGAATGGAAAAGGAATTTGGTCCATCTTCCTCCTTATTGAACCCCAAGGAAAAGAAGATAGGCTCTTGGTTTTTCTTAGAAATCCAAGATATTTGAAATTAAGACATAAATCCTTTTCTCTGTGCACAACAGGAATTGGGTCTAACATGAATCATGAATATTTAAAGATGTCATGCACACTCTTACATGCTGCAGACACAGGGATGTTTGCAACCTTCCTAAACTTTCCATAATCATGTTTTTACTTCCCTCTTCTTTAAGTATACTTTTATTGGTGTCCCATCATAATGTAGTTCAGAGCGATCAGCACATACATGCACACTGCACTTGGTGAACTTCCCCCCGGCTCTTGCCCCACTTCCCCACACATGATATTGAGATTGGCATTGGTAATTTCACATATGTACATAATCTCAGTAGAAGTATTTCTTTACCTCTTTTGAAAAGTCCTTCCTCAGACCAGGTTATATGTGAATAATGTCTTCATTTGTAAAAAGCACATTTAATCATATTTCAGTATCTATGGAGAGAGAGATGGGTTCTCCTTGTGATTATGCATTTGCTTGCTGAAGAACCATAAAGTTCATGAGTGATAGTTAAAATTCAAGGTGATGGTATTTCATCTACATCTTCACTAATATATATTATATATAGTGAGGTGGATCTGTTGCCTGGATCCATCTACTTTACTGAAACCGCTAGTGCCCAGGCCGTTTGAAAATCCTGACCTAGAATAAGAAGAATGACATACTTTATTGTATATTACTACTTAAAAAATGAGACACAAGACATAAGAGAAACTATATCAGAGTTCTACAACAAAATAAATATTGGGTGCCATTATTGGAAATGAAAGGAAAAAAAAAACTTCAATAAAGTTCACTGAAAAGTGAAAGGGAACTTTGATCCTGCTACATAAAAATTCAAATTGTTAATTATTTGTGATTATAAAAGTAAGGCATAGCCAGGCATGGTGGCACATGCTTCTAATCTCAGTACTTAGGAGGCTAAGACAGGAGGATCACAGGTTCAAGGAAGCCTCCACATCTCGGCAAGACCCTGTTTCAAAATAAAGAATAAAATAAGGCAGAAGTTGCAACTCAGAGGTAGAACCAACCCTCCCACCCCCTGGGTTCAATTTTCTCTCCCCCCCCCTCTTTCTCTCTCTCTCTCTCTCTCTCTCTCTCTCTCTCTCTCTCTCACACACACACACACACACACACACACACACACAAAGTAAAGCAGGCTTATTTGTAGAATATTTGTGAAAGAATCAAGAGGATAAAAAATAAGATAAAAATTCCAGAGCTAATCAGTATTGACATTTTATTCTATTTTCTTCTGGTCACTTCTTTATACATTCATCATATATAAAATATGCATATATACCAAAGATATCCTATATTTGAAATAGTCAATGTTCCTTTAAAAGTTGTAATATTATATATTCTTCCCCCTAAAATATTAAAAATTCTTTAGTCATTGAATATTATTATACAGTCATACTAGGACTATATGTTTGATTATTCCCCTATTAAAAGTCATATATAAAGAAGTAGAAGGGTAGCCCATGTGTTTAGCCTGCATGAGGCCCTAGGTTCAATATCTAGCACCCAGCTGGGCGTGGTGGTGCACGCTTGTAATCCCAGCATTTGGGAGACTGAGACAAGAGGATATGGGTTCGCAGTCAGCCTCAGCTACCTAGTGAGGCACTCCACAACTTAGTGAGACCCTCTTTCAAAATAAAGAATAAAAAATAGGGCTGGGGGGTATAGCTCGGAGGTAGAATGCCCCTGAGTTCAATCCCTAGTACCGCAAAAAAAAAAAAAAAAAAAAAAAAAAAAAATATATATATATATATATATATATATATATATATATATCACCCCCCAAAAAAGAGTCATATAGTCATATACAATATCAAATTTTGCTGCCACTAATAGTGATGTGATAAACTTACTTCCTATTATTGGATTCTCTACTATGTTTTATCAAGCAACCAATCAAGCCAGCACCAAATCAGACCTTTTCATTGATTTTATAGAGGATAGCCAGGTGTGGTGGCACACACTTCTAATCCCAAGACTTGGGAGGCAGAGACGGGAGGATCTGGGTTCCTGGCCAGCCTCAGCTATTTAGTGAAGCCCTCTGCAACTTAGCAAGACCCTATTTCAAAATAAAGGATTAAAAATAGGGCTGGAAGCCGGGCATGGTGGCGCACACTTGTAATCCCAGCATTCGGGAGGCTGAGACCGGAGGATCCGGGTTCGCGGCCAGCCTCAGCTACCTAGTGAGGCACTCCGCAACTTAGTGAGACTCGGTTTCAAAATAAAGAATAAAAAATAGGGCTGGGGGTATAGCTCGGAGGTAGAATGCCCCTGAGTTCAATCCCCAGTACCGCCAAAAAAA
>PVLC010003552.1:7834-57639 GCA_004027655.1 Graphiurus murinus | reverse complement strand
GGGCTGGGAGTGTAGCTCAGAGATAGAATGCCCCTCAGTTCAATACCCAGTACAGCAAAAATAAATAAATAAATAAATAAATAAATAAATAAATAAATAAATAAAGTATGGAGGAGTCAATATTCATCCATTCAAATATTTTCTAATAAGAATGATTTTTAAGGCATGATTCTGCTGGAAAAATGTCAGTAGAAAAAACTTATAGAAGTCCTTGACTTCACTGAGCTTAAATCGCAGCATTTTCATTTATTAAGAAAGAGAAAAGTAGAACAAAAACAGATTTTTGGAGAGAGGTTTTATTTAAAAATTGTTATTTGGATTCAAAGCATTCTAGACTAATAATATTCCAACTGTTGCTGTTCATATTAATCAGGAGACCCCCTTTATGCTGAATTTCATTCAACTAAACCTGTTCGCGAATGGTCTGGTGTCTTAGGTTTCTCCCTGCTATACCCCAGTAAACATGACCACACAACTTAGAGGAAGGAAGATTCATTTGCTCACAGTTTCTTGGAGATCCTGGGCTCCTTCCTTGTGAGGTCGGGGTCTGAAACTCGGTGGGTGGCGGCAGGCAGCAGAGAGAGAAAGAACATGTGGGCTCTGCTCCTCATGTCATGGAGGCTGGAAGCAAGAGACAGCCAGCAAGCAAGGGGATACAAAGACACAAGCACAATCCCTGGGGCCACTTGCTAGACCCCGCCCTCTCCAGCCACACCCACCAGCCTGGGTGACCACCTAGTATATCCATTATAATGGATTTACCTACTGATGAGATTACAACCCTCCTGACTCCCTTACATCAACTCCCGAGACCAATTTATGAGCTCTTTGGGGACATCCTGTATCTAACTATAACATCTGGTTTGTCTAATGGTACAACTCGTGGTTATACCATGCTTCCACAGTGCACAGATGGTTGAACAAGACTTAATCCAAAAGAATTTGATCTTGCTCTCCTAATTTTTTTTTTTCTCCTGACCTACTGATACCTTCATCAACACAGGCTGGTTTCATTGTGGCAAACAAATTAACCCCCAAATCCCAATGGGTTAAAGTGACAAAGGGTAAATTTTCAATCACATTGTATGTCCACTATGGCCACACAGAATTCTCTGCTCCACATAGTCATTCAGGGACCCAGGCTCACAGAGGTTCATCATCTTATAGCCCTGACCAAGATTTATTACAGATGTAGAACTCATTCATGTTTTTGTTGATGCAGCAAGAGAAGAAACCATGAATAATTACACGTTTAGTTTTCACCATCTCAACTCAGCAGTGGCAAATCACTGGCCAGAACTACTTGCATTGCAGTACTTTTTTGCAAGGGGTTGGGGCATGTAAAGGTGAAGAGAAACAGAATAAGTAAAATAGAAACAGGCTACAGCTTGCTGGCAGCAGGAGCTTGGGAAAACTGCCTTATCTTTCTGGGACTCGATTTCCTCTGAGAGATTTAATCAAATGGTCTCCAAGTTCCATTTGAACATTGACACTCCATAATCCCTTGAAATGGCACCACAAAGAGAGGATAAACAAGAAAGCCACCGTCCTTTCCAAGCCTGAATGATAGAATGTAAAAGAGCAAAACATTCTGCTTTGTTAAATAAACATGGTAAATACTTGGATTTGCTCTCTGTAAGTAAGCAGACTTTAGAAGCTGGCAAAAAGTTGAACACATGAGAAGTAAGCTTTAAGGATCAGGGATAGCTGTGGCAAAAATTCAGAGGTTGTCAGAATTTGTGTGTGTGTGTGAGTATGTGTTTTAAGATTCCCTCATTCTCTTATTCATAACGTGCTTATTTTAATTTCACTTGTTTATTATTTGTTTATTTTGCGGTACTGGGAGTTGAAGTCAGGGGCATTCTACCTCTGAGGTACACCGCCAGCTCTATTGTATTTTTTATTTTGAAACAGGGTCTCACTAAGTTGCTGAGAGTTTCCCTAAGTTTCTGAAGCTGGCTTTGAGCCTGAGATCTTCCTGTTTCAGCCTCCCAAGCACTAAGATTACAGGTATGTACCACCACATTTGGCTTATTTTAGTTTTTAAATTTTATTTTACCTGACAAATAATAATTGTTTGTATTTATGAAGAACCATATGATGTCCTGATATGGTTTATAATGTGGAATGGTTAAATCAGGTTAATTAACAAATAAATTATTTCACCTACTTGCTATTTCATTTGTGGTGAAAACATTTAAAGTCTCTTAGAAATGCAGTATGATTTACTATAGTCACCATTCTGTGCAACAGATCACTAAAGCGTACTCATCCTCTGTAACTGGAACTTTGTACTGTTTGATCAATGTCACCCCATTTCCCATTTCCCTCTCTCTGGTGACCACCCCAGTCTCTGGTAACCCTCATTCTCCTCCTGACTTCTAGGACTTCATCTGTTTCAGATTACACATATAAGCAAGATTATGTGGTATTTGACTTCCTTTGCCTGGCTTATTTCACTTGGCATCATGCGCTCCAGGTTCATCCATGCTGTCAAAAATGGCAAGATTCCCCCCACACCCCATTTTCAATGCTGTATAGTATTCATTGTGTATATGTACCATATTTCCTTTATTCATTGATCTGATGAGGGATGATTGGTTGCTTCTGTACCCTAGCTATTATATGTGGTGCTGCAATGAAGATAGGGGTGCAGGTATCCCTGTAGCCGACTGATTTTAGTTCCTCGGGATATAAACCTGGAAAAAGGATTGCTAAATCAGATGGCACTGTAATTCTATATTTTTTAGTTTTCTGAGAATCTTCTAGACTGTTTTCCATAATGACTGTAGTATTTACATTTCCACAGATTTTTCATATTCTCTCATTCATGAAATCAATATTTCACATCTGCTACATGCTGTGGCCTAAGGATTCAGTGGCAAAGGGAGCAGTTTGTCTTTATCCTCACAAGGCCTATACTGTAATGGTGGATTCAGGTGATTAAACAAAGCTGTAATGGAGTGTGATATAGACAATTATAGCAAATGAGGCCTCCAGACCAGGCTTAGAAGACCAAAGACCACAGAAGAAGTGCATTTTAATCTGAGTCCTTTCAGAAAGTTGAGACAGGGTTCACAGACAAAGAAGTAAAGAAGAAAAGTTTTAGGCAGGCACTGAAGTACATTCCAGAAACTAAGAGTCACATATTACGCCTTTGCGACTTACATCTTATGTGACCATAAACGTGTAACTTAAGCCTTGTAAACCCCAGTTTCCTCACCTGAAAAAAATGGAACACGAACAAGTTGCACAGAGGGTTGTTGTTAAAATGAGATGGTTAATATATATGAATATAGGGAGAAAAGGCAGATGTTCAAGGAGAATGAGCAGCAAGATAATAAATTCAATTCTAAACATATTGCATTGGGGGCAAATGTGCAGCCAGCAGATGGAGCGTCCGGTAAGTGGTCTAAAGGAGAGAGTAAAGGAGACAGATCTGGTCCAAACGTGTCAGCTCAACACATACATGTCATAATGGATACAAAAATAATGCCCTCCATTTCTCCTTTCAGTATTGTCTTTTATCCTTCTGAAAAAAACCTCTTTTCACTGATCCGGGTTCCTATCACCAAGAGCTGTCAACAAATAAATTATTAGCTGACACGGACTTGTATTTTAATAATGGGGAAATGAAAATGTTAAGAAAATGAAAATACTTTCAGGACCTGAAGAAACATCCTTGGGCAAGTGTTTGAAACCTGGCAATCAACCGAATTTGCATTATCGGGCCAAGTTGGCCAGGCCACACAGCTAACCACAGGCGTCTCAGGCAGATTTGATTTTTCCATACATGCGCTATTTTGTAAAAAAGATGAGAAGAGTGGGTTCATAGGAGTCACGAGACATATCTGCTGAAGTGAATGCTTAAGATTTTCCTGACATCTCCTCCTACCCAACGAAATCAAATTAGCCACAAAGCATCATTAGTGTAGCCAGTTTTCTGACCTCTCATGTCTGTTTTTCATTTTGAATCAATATAAGAAGAAACAACTGATGGTTTTCAGAGCATTTTCCAGATCAAACACACACACATACATATACACATGAGAAAATTGGCGTTTAAAGAAAAAAAGAAAAAAAAAACTATTTAGCATAAAACTTACTGAAAAACTGAAAGGCCGCCCACTGGGCAGGAAATTAAGGAGAGGCCTCGTTGCTCATCAGCAAGAGGAAATGGAAGAAGGCTTGATGGTGGTTCCCTAGAGGTTTTCAGTGTGAAGTCCTTGTTTGTGAGGCTAAACTGTCCTAGATATTATCCCCTTCCCTCCCAACAACTAGAAAACTGTACCAAGCCTCTGCTGTAGAATTAAGTTCTCATTCTCCTAGGCCTTCTTTTCAGCAATTTTGTTTTTGTGAGCTCAGATTTTCTGAGAACCCCATTTTTGGTGTACAATCCAACTTCATTGGGCCCTCTAGTTTCTGTCCTAGGTCCTGAGAAAGCAGAAGTAAAAGAAAGCTCAGGCTTAGAGTAGTTGTTCATTCTGGAATGGAGGCAGGGGCAAGGGGTGCAAGGCTCTCTGTAGAGTATTTCATTACTACGTGCTTATTTATCATAAACCTGACATGTAACCCATTCCATCTGAGACAACTTTCTTACTGCTCATGATGTAACCCTTATATTGAAGCTGCTGCTGCTTCTAATACTTCTGCATTAAAAAGCATGAGATTTTCATGTGAGAAAGTGGAATACATATCGCAGTTCCATAAACAGTCTTTAATACCTGTATAAAATCAGGCAAGTGATTCATCTATACTTTGAAAATCAGTTCTCCCCTCTAAAATACTGAGGAGCCTACTGCTTCTTTGTTTTCTGGTATCATAGTATTTGGATCTTTTGCTTTGGAAGTTCTTATTTTTAATTGTTGTCGGAATGTATTTGGGCTGCTATAACTAAATACCACAAAACGGGGCTCTTAAAAATAACAGAAGTCTATTTCTCACAGTTCTACAGGCTGAGAGATAAGTCCAGGGTAAAGGTACCAGCAGATTAGGTGGCAGTTGGGGGTCAGTGTTCTAACTTCTAATCAGCACTTGCTCACCGAAGTCTCACATGGTGGAAGAGGCAAGGCAGCATTCTGGAGCCTCCCTTATAGGGACGTTGACCCCATACATGAGGCTCCAACCTCATGACCCAGTCATCTCCAAAATGCCACCTCCTAAACCATTACGCTGGAGATTAGGTTTCAACATATGAATTTTGAGTGGATATAACTACTCAGACCATAGCAATTATGATGATTACTTGCATGCCACTGAGATCATAGACGGCCAATTAGCCATATCTGTATTCCTAGAACTAGAAAACATTCCCTGTTTAGGAGTTCCACAAGGTTTTATAATGAACGTTAAAAATACCCCTTTCTCTCAAAGTTGTCAGATTTATTAAGAGCAGGCATTATAGGGGCCTGGAATATGCACATATTTTCTCCTTCAAACTCTCAGGAACACAAGATCTAATATAAAACTGTTCATATTATAATAAAGCTCAAAATAAAAGGAAGATAAATCATAGTATTGTTAAGTAAGGAAGGAAGTCGAAGCCAGAGTTTCAAGCCCAGCTAATGCTAAGAAGGCCTAGAGGACACTGGGTGAGAATATATCACATAGTTAGGGATTAGAATTATAATATCAGTATTGGAAAAGATGTGATCTTAAGCTTGAGCAAGGTAAAGAGCTGTATTTGGGGCCTCTGCATAAAGATGGGAGAGTCACTCAAATCAAAGAAACACATTGAGAAAAATTAAGAAACAATTCTGCATCTAAATACATGATGAAACTGAATGAACCAAAATCTTGAAAAATTATAAATGGAACCAGAGAAATGAGGTAAATTACTTGTAATAAATTTAAAAAATAAAATAGATATTATTAAGAACTGAGAAAAATATGAATTTAGCATTTCAACACCAGTCAAAAACTATCACAAAAATGAAATTATAATTTTAGAAAAAAAATGACATATCATCCAAGTCTCACTATAAACGCAACAGAAGAATGAATACTGGAGAAGAATTCAATGTAAAGGAAGAAATGAGATCAAGAAACAAAAGTGATCCGAGAAACTGAGGGGAAAGCTAAGCAAGCATAGGTACTAAGAACCATAATAATCCATGCAAATATTTTAGTGGGGTTTGTGAACATGGCAGAAATGAAACACAAAATAGTGATCATGAAATGGAAATCAGAAGGTTTAAGGCATTCGACTATTCTTGTTTTCATAGTATAATAGAGAAATCATTTAACTTTAGACATTGTTGAATTAAGAATGCCATAACAGAACTAAAATAAATAGATATATAATTCAATTCCAGTTTTAAAAAAAAAAAAGGAAAGAAAGAAGGAGGAAGTAAAGTCAATTCAATTAAATGGAATGTTACAGAAAAAAAAATCTGAATATCTTGGTAATCTAGATAAAAGTAAATAGATTTAAATCGCTTGTTATTTTTTCCAGTGGCCAAATTATAGAATAAAATCTAGCTACATGCTGTTTATGAGACACCTAATACATAAGTACATAAGAGATTTAATGTTAAAGGATGACAAACCTATCTGAGAAGATATTGTAAAAAAAAAAAAAAACAACAAAAAAACAAAAAACAACCAAAAACTTGCTTAGCAGACAGATGAAATAGAATTCTAAGAAAAGCCTACTAAGGACAATAAGTACAATTCATAATTCTAGATATGATTAATATGATTTTAAAATGTACTTATTACTACTAAGTTGTTTTGGTATATAACAACCTAAATTTATCAAAGATTCACAGGATTACAAAAAGAAACTAAAAAATGCAAAGTAAAAAATGTTGACCCAGACTCAAACACAAAATATCTGCGCAAATAAAATTTTGAAATTCTTTGAAAAATAAAGGAAATATACAAGATTTGAACAGCTAAATCTAATGTACAAATATCAAACCCTATAATGAACAGTTATTGGCTATGCAATATCACCCACCACGTGTTGACCATTCTTTAACCATGTACTAGGTCACAAAAAGATTCAATAACCAAAAAACATTACATAATGGAGACCATATTTTTCATATTATAATGCCATAAATTGGTATTTAATTATGAAAACATGGCCTTAAAATCATATGTTTTGAAAATTTACTTTAAAATAATCTTGGTGTCAAAGGAGTTATAACTTGCAGCATCCAGATTGGAAAGATAAACTATCACATGGCGAAATGTAATGCTGCTAAGATACTCTGGGCATGAGAATGCATGGCTGACCTGCGATGACCTGCGATGACCATGAGATGTATGGAAATGAGTTCCAGCCCCTCTGGCTTCTTGATGGAGCCACCACAAGACATCAGGAAAGTTGGGAAAGTGAGGATAGAGGGTTTATTCTTCTGGCATCCATCCCAAGAGTGGCCTCTCACTGGCTCCGTTCCCTGGCCATCTACTCTGTGCAACTCTCTCCTCTTGGGTTCAGTACCTACCCCCTCCCTCATCTCCTTGGTCCTGGAGGTTAACTACCCAGTTGCTATTAGCCTGGGCTACTTTGCTATGTTTTGTGGTTCCTCTATAAATACAACCACATCTTTGTAAACAATCCTGCTGCAAATAAACCCTCTTCAAATTTTATTGTTTTGAAAGTACCATCTGTTTCTTGTTGGGACCACGGTTGAATCAGTGGTATAGACTTAATTTAAAAGGCATGAAGGAGGAGAGCAACGGCAAGGCTGAGTGAGGTGGCATTTCTGTGTGGTCAGGATCAGGACATTGGTGCTGATTGGATGTGGGGGAGGCGTGATGGCAGCTCTTTTTTCTCCAGAGCACATTTATGGATTCTGCAGGGATTCCACATCCCTGAGTATCTCTCGCCATGTCCTTGAACCAGCCACACATCTCTCTTGTGGGTCACCAGTTGGCCACCTTGAACTCCCCACTCCAGCTCCTGTTTTCTCTGTTCCTGAGGTGAAGAGTGAGCAGAGAAAGAAGGAACCTAGCTGGACAGGTGACAAAGGGCATTTCAATGGCATCCGCAAGATAGTTCTTTACTTAAAACAATTTTTTAATCAATAGCACAAAATATCAAGATTATCATTAATGTTTGTTGAATCTGAGTGACAAGTACAAAAGTGTCCTATTATTTTCTGTATGCTAGTGTTTTATATATATACACATATACATATATACACATACTTTTATGTTATATATACATAATTTTATTTTTATATATACATAAATATATACTTATGTTATATATACATACTTATATATACATACTTTTATTACATATATACATATATCTGTACACATATATATACACATACTTTTACTGGTGCATTGTAATCTTACCTCCTAATCTTATACCCTAATGTAGTTCAGAGTGATAGGGGCATACATGCACACAACACTTGATGAGCTTCCGTTCCACCTCCTTCCCGCTCCTTCCTCTTCCCTGTGCATGATATTGACATTGGCATTGTTAACTTCACATATGCATGTAACATCAGTGGCAGAGTTTCCTTCATTAATCCCCTCCCCCAATCTCCCTTAGATCCCCTCCATTGCTCCACTTGGATTTCTCCTTTTTCTAAAGTCCCTCTTGTATCCTGACTACTCCCTAGCTTCCACATAACAGAGAACATGTTAGTAAATTTTAATACTTAGGAGCGCAATAATTTTTAAAAAGAGTAGAGAGACAAGGTGTATGCAAATCTCTGGAACAGGACTTGGTGCGTAAGGACTTAGCATGTCTCTGCCGCATGCTTTTCCCACCCCATCCCACATCTCCATGGCTACCGCCATGCTGCTCAGACTGCAGTGCCTTCTCCAGCTGCCTCCCAAAGATCCCACACCAGAGTGCCAAACCAGTCCTTTCCAGGGGCTTTGGAATTGAGTCAGGTGGGGAAGGGAGGAGAGGAAGATGGAAGAGTTGGAGCCACAAATGTAGGTGCTCCACAATCCCGTAAGTAGACCTCCAGCTGCAGCTGCTTCTCTTTGTAATCAAATAATCTTCACCAAGGCAGCCCCTGCTCCTCCTGGGGAATGCCACTCCTCCTTAGACCTTATCTCTACAAAACCACACCCCACTTCTCTGCAGTTTGAGAAATGTAGGAGTAGTGGGAGGAATAAAATTGATGCTGCTGCACTGCTCCCACTGCTGCTCTGTGAGTGACTGCTCCTTCCTCTTTATTTTTATCATAGTTATTCCCTCACAACCAAAATAACCCCACTTCCCTTAACAGAGAACCTTTTTATGCTGCCCTTATACAGTCCCAAAACACTTTTCAGGCATCATAATATTAGTCAGATGATGTTAAAAAACTAAGACATGCTGGGCATGGTGGCACCTGCCTGGAATCCCAGTACTTGGGAGGCCGAGACAGGAGGATAACAGGTTCGAGGACAGCCTCAGCAACATGAGGAGACTCTCAGTAACCTAGCAAGGCCCTGTTTCAAAACAAAAAATAGAAAGGGCTGGGGGTGTAGTAGCTTGGAGGTTGAATGCCTGTGGGTTCAATCCTTAGTAACACACACACACACACACACACACACACACACACACACAGATATGGCAATAGTATATAAGTAGATATCAAATGAGTATAAAATAAACTGTTGTTACCAAATCTTTCTAGTTAAGAAATGGTTATGAAATTATACATTATGACTAATCATATATAATATAAAAAGAATTCCCATATGTAACATACAGGGATTGAAATCTTTTTTTAAAAAAAAATTAGAGTATGACTAAAATACGGTTTCTATTATGCGAAATCTAATCTGTTTATTTTTGAAAGGCTGCATATTTCAGGATCATAAGTACATCTGATTTATATATGTTGGACTTTACATTAGGACAGCACACAAGAAAGTTTTAAACTAATAAACATTCTCAGATTCTAGAGTTGTTATAAAAGAAGGTGTAAGAGTAACTGATAAATGGACAAATGTGTGGGTTAAAATGGCAATGCCCACCAGTGACGTAGCTGGGTGGGTAAGAGAAACCATAGGAGCACAAATTCCCATTGGGAGCTAAGTCCCTGATTCATTTGTTCTGGGCTCTAGTCCAGGGATTGACCTTGGGATGAGAGGATGAGAGAGAACCTCCGTGTAATGAATTCTGAGGCTGAGATGTCGATGGCAAAGACTTTTCCCCACACTGTACAGCAAGGCCACCCCAGGGCTTTAGCAGACTTTATTCTATTTGAAAGTTCTTTTGAAAACCAAAGCCAGATACCACATTTGAAATTTAGCAGGGCCAAGCTTCGCATGGATTTTTCTTTTCGCCCTTCCAAATGAAGCCTCTGCTCAGTTATTATTTTCTCTTTCCACATTTATTTTTATTATATTGTATTGTTTCAAATCATTTCAAAATGTTTTTAATGCAACATAGTTTAGAAAAAAAAAGTTCTGAATTCATAAGCAATCCCTACAGCATGTCCTTGG
Organism: Graphiurus murinus; assembly: GCA_004027655.1. Classification (NCBI taxonomy): domain Eukaryota; kingdom Metazoa; phylum Chordata; class Mammalia; order Rodentia; family Gliridae; genus Graphiurus; species Graphiurus murinus. The sequence goes on along the minus strand of PVLC010003552.1, from coordinate 47,223 downwards.
CACCAATGGTAAAATTCCAAAGTACCTAATTTATTTGATTGATTGATTTTTTTTTCAGTGTTTGAAAGGGTACCAAGCCCAACAGCATATAATTTTTCTCTTACAAAATGGAATATGAATGAATAAAAGATAATTGCTTTTTTTTTTTTTGTATTCAGCCTGTTGTCTTTATGAAGTCCCGTCCCCCTCTTATATGGCTCTGAGGTGAAAGAAAAAGCATCTTCTTTTCTTTCTAAAGCAGTAACAGCTCCTCCTACTATTCCTCAGTCAGGTTCATGAGCAGGTCCAGCTCACAGCTCGCTCAGCTGCTGTGTTACCTCCACCAGGATGCTCTGGTGCAGACAGGCTGTGAGGCCAGTGGACCCAGCACAGCCTAGAGGCTGGAGCTCGCCCATTTAGGGGGAGAAGAGCCTTCCTCAGTGGTCTTTTCTGATTGAAAGATGCATTCCCATGTTTTCACACTGTGCAGACCAAAGCACGATGCAAAGACATTAGGGTTCATTTCTCAAGGAAGCAGGTGGATTCTGCCTATAACTTAGATAAATCCCATCATGCCCTTGAAGAAGCAACTCTCTTCTTATCTCCTCTCCTCTCACTCTGCAGGTCTTCAACTTGGTTAACAGGATTGGGCAAGCCCAAAGAATTGTGTTTCCTTATCTGGCTGACCACAGCAATCACTCTTTATAATTCCAGCAATATGATGTCAGGTGGTTTGACGGGGCTAGGAGGCTGGAGGACAGAAGAGTGTTACTACAAACTCCTTCAGTGACCCCAGGGTCTTCACAGCTTGTTGTTTGCCATGTGTACAGCTGTGCTTTCTACAACTCTAGAAATCCATGACTGAAGCAGAAGTTGAGAAAAATCAGAGTTAATTTTAAGAGTACTTCCTAAAGATGAGAATAAACTCCATTTCTATCATTGAAACCTAGAAAGTACCTCAACCAATTACTTGAAGTCTGGTGGGGAAGGGATGATGATGAAGGCACAATAGTTCTCCCTCTAAACGCATTTTAGGCATCAAATCTGATGATAAGTTTTCTCTTCAATTTGACTTTTCACATATTTCGTGAAGCAAAGCAAGATGTGAACATGCCGTTGCAAGAATAATAATTTGGTTTGTTTTCATTTCTAAGCCAAATAGAAAAGCCCACTAGGGTGAGATTAAGGGAAATGATCCTATTATTTGTTTTTGCCATAGGCCTTTGTAAGGCTCCAGAAGTAAAATCAATCAATTATCAAGTACAGACTGAACCCCTACACCGTGCAGTATTAAGCCACTGTGTAATCTTCAGGGTTCTCACATTTTCTGCAAGATGAATCTTAAAGGTCCAGCACATCCATGGGCTCTTCATGCAAGCCAGCCAATGACCCTAGAACTATGACAACCCTCTGTGTATGTGGCCTTTTCAAGGATGCCAGGTCACAGCCATGGGGAAATGCAGCCCCAGGAGAGAACTGGGCTGTGTTGGGCTTGATTCAACACTAGAAGCCAGAAACACTTCGCCAGTGGTCAGGGCAAAGTGGCAAAAGTAGAGTGCATGGGAGAAAACATATGGCTAATGCATTTATGGTGCTGTGAACTGGGCATGGGTGAGGAAGCCCTCCGGGAGGGGAGTCACTACTCACAGTGTACTCTTTATCCTCAGATGCTTGAAAGTATCAGCACAAGGAAGCATATTTCTCAGAGAAACTCTCTAAATTTCGTGAGAAATTATTTGTTAATGACCACCCCCTCCAGCCCCATTTTCACATATCAGCATAAAGGAATAGACTCGTTAGGGGAGTTTCTATCATTGGGTTCAAAAATGGGTTAAAGATTTTTTTTTTTCCAATTGATAAAGATTTTTTTTAATTAGAGTTCACGATTTGCACCTGAACCAACAGTGTGGCTCAGTCTTTTTGGCCTTCGTGTTTAAAGGGGAGGTACCTTCTCTTTAAATACAAATAGGAGAGCAGGATTTGGTGCAATGGTGAATGCTTGGATGTAGAAATGTTAGGATCTACTTATGTAAACAGACCTCCCTTACAACAACCCATTAGCACAGGACTATGGTCCAAATTCATAAATGCCAAGGAGTAAAAACCAAAAGAAATGCAAGAGTCAGGGGAGACACAGAGCAGAGGGGCTTGTCTGCGGGAAACACTACCCTCACTCACATGCAGGGCACTGATGAGTCAGCTCAGACCTCAGCTTCTCACCAGCACCCCCAAGTCATAGAGGTCTGTTCTGAAAAGGTATCCCTTATTTGAGACTTCCTTCCTTCTGTCAGGAAGTTGTGACAACCATGCTGGGGAGAAACAAATAAAATGGGAAAGGGACCTGGAGTTGGCTCTTTCAGAAGGATGTCAATGATTCAGGACCTTATCTCAATCCAAGGGAGATATCTGGGCCCTGTGTATATCCCTCCTGTGGAAATGGGGTACACCTCCCTATTAGAGGGAATCACTCTTGGTACTGGACAATAATAGAGCCTCACAAGTGACAGTGTCTTCTAAGGCTGTAAGTTACCTGAGAAGAGTTCTTCACATAGTGTAATTCTAGCTACATATTTTGTGCAATAAAAAAATCTCCCGAAGAACACAAAATTAATAAATTTGGAATGAAAACGAAGGACAATGACAGGCCTAAGAAAACAAACTGAGGAGAAAAATAACATCAGCAGAGAACTAATACATAAATTGGAAACAAACAAACAAACAAACAAAAACCCTGGGATACATAAGTATAAAGGGAAAATGGCTTGAAATATAGGCACAATGAAAATACATGAAGAATATTGAAAATCAAGGTACAGAGAAAAGCTAACAGAAATGTAAGACAAATAACGACGATCCTATATTGATATGGGGCATCCATAATCTTAAAAACTCACAAAGGAAGAATAAAACATACTCCAAGCTATTAAGAAACATTTCTCTGAAATGTAAAACACTGCATTTGGAAATTAAAAGAACACATTAAAACAAGAGTTAATAAGTGGGATAGCATTAAAAAGTTTCTGTGCAGCAAAAGAAACTATCAAGAGTCTAAAGAGAGAGCCTACAGAATGGGAAATCTTTGTTAGCTACTCTGATAGGGACTAATAACTAGAAAATACAAAGAACTCAAAAGACTTAACACATACACAAAAAAAACCTAATTAAGAAATTAGTACTTGAACTAAATAGACATTTCACTAAAGAAGAAATACAAATGGCCAATAAATATATGAGAAAATGTTCAATATCATTAGCAATCAGGGAGATGCAAATCAGAACTAAGTGAGATTTCATCTAACCCCAATTAGAATGACAATCATCAAGGATACAAACAATAATAAATTATGTTGAGAATGTGGGGAAACAGGAACTCTTCTACACCATTGGTGGGATTGCATACACTATGGAGATCAGTGTGGAGATTCCTCAAAAAACTGGGAATGGATCCACCATTTGATCCAGCTACACCACTCCTGGGTATCTTTCCAAAGGGACTGAAATCAGAATATTATAGTGATACCTGCATATCCATGTTGATAGCAGCACAATTTCCAAATTTTGGAACCATCCTAGGTGTTCATCCACAGATGAATGCATTACAAAATTATGGGATATATACACAATGGAATTCTACTCAGCAATAAAGGAGAACAAAATTATGTCATTTGCTGGAAAATGAATGGACCTGGAGAACAATATGTTAAGTGGTATTAGCCAGTCACAGAAAGTGAAGGGTTATATTCTTTCTCGCTTTTTGTGGCAGCTAGGGAGTAATCAGGATACAAGAGGGACTTTAGATAATGGAATAGAAACCCCAGTGGAGTGATGGAGGGGGTCCAGGGAAGGGTCATGGTGGTGAGGAGGGAGAGTTAGTGAAGGAAACACTTCCTTTGACATTGTGCACATATGTGAATGTATCAATGCCAATCTCCAAATCATGTGTGGGGAAGAGGAGAGAGAGGGAGGGCAAGGGAAGGAGCTGGGAGAACCTCACCAAGTGCTGCCTGCAGGTATTTCCCTGTCATTCTGAACTACATTATGATGGGAGATTACAATGCACCACCAACAAAAGAATATTAAATAAAACACAAAAATAAAAAGGAACACATTATATATCAAGGCACAACTTGGTACATGCAAATTCAAAGAAAAATAAAGACTACTACTTAGGAGTCCTGACACAAAAATTAAATAGCTCCAGAGAAAGAATAAGAGAGTAAACTTTTCCTCAACCCCATTCAGTGATGATAGTTAGTTTATCAACAAAGATCTGGATGAAAGAAATTGTGACAGAGAAAATTAAGCTCCACAATAATATAATTCAAGTGAAAGACAATAGGCAGTTATTTTTAAATAACTGAGGGAACTCACGGAAAACAATGGTACAACCCATTCCTAGTGTGCTCACTGAGAAATTTAAAACAACAACCTAAATGACAAAAAATAAACAAATGATGAAATCGCTTACAGAATAGAAGCATGATTTGGGAATTGCATGCATGAAATCATCTTAAATATAGAACTAATACCAAAATTATGCATTTAGGAAATAGAAGGTAGCCAACACAAAACCTTTAACAAAATCAAAAAGGAAAATGGGAGATGGGAAGAAAGGTTCAAATGTGAAGTGTCTTCATCTTTCTAGCAGAGATAGGAAATAAAAACAGGCCGATTAGAAACAATATTGACTCTAGTCTCTTATAATTTTTAGACAATTTTTCTTAAACTGATTTTTTTAGCAAATCATAAATCTATCTGTGATATAGAGTGAGAGCAGAATTTAAGCTTTCCTTTCATTTTACCTTAATTAATTTTTCTCCTAAAATTGAACCCCCCCAAATATCAAATGTGATACTACAGACTTTCAGTAGCACAGTAATACATTGATATCTTGGAGTTTTATTTATTTATTTATTTATTTATTCATGTATAATTTAAATACAGTAACCTTTACTCCTTTTAGGTAAATGAAATCCTATGGATTTTGACAAATGTATGAAGTCATTTAATCGCCACCACAATGAAGATATAAAATCTTTCCAAACATTTTTCCCAGGCCCCTCTGTAGTCACTCATCACTGTCACTCAATCCTCCTCTCCCAGGAGATGACCCTGATCAGCCCCTGAGAAGTTTCCTCCCTACCATGTTGCCTTTCACTGGGTGTCAGATAAACAGAATCATACAGTGCCGTTAAGTCTGACTTCTTAGCACAGTGTGTTTGAAATGCCCTCAAGTTGAGTGTGTGTGTTCATCCTTTCTTATTGCTGAATATTATAACATTGTAGGAATGTATATATATATGTACATATATATAATTTCATTTACATTACATATATAATTTCATATATATTACATACACATTTTCATATACATTATATATAATTTCATATATACTATATATAATTTCATATACATTATGTATATATATCATTTGTTTGCTCTCTCTACTCACCATTTGAGGGACATCTGGATTGTTTCCTTTTTCTGTGACTATGACCAAGGCTGTGTTGAACTTTCCCACAGATTTCTGAGCACACACGTGTTTCTGTTTCTTTTGGATAAATACTGAAGATGGGTTTGCTGGGTCATGTGCTGCATTGTTTGTAAGTCTGCGTATCTACACACCAAGTGCATGTTGTTTAATCGGGAGCTGCTAAGCTGCTTCTCAAGTGGTTGTAGAGCGGTGTGTCCTAACCAGCAGTGCAGGAGAGTTTTAGTTGCTCCGGATCTTTACCAATGCTAGGTATCTGCACTTTTTTAAGATCATTACAATAAGTGTTTAGTTGTTTATTCATTTTAAAAAATATTTTGCTTATGTACACATTTATATATGTAGAAAATGCTAAAGTTCTGTTTTGCTTTTGTTACTGGTACAGTTTAGGGAGGCTTGACAACTTAGAGCTTTGTGCTTTTATCCCAGATTGCTTAATTCCTAAATAATGAAAACACAGTATTTTTTAACGATAAGTTTATAGAACTTGAAAACTATTTTGACAACCATCATGAATATACTAAAAAACACTGAACCATCTATTTGGAGATATCTATATTGTTCTCAGCTTTTTACTAAGATAAGAAATACTGTTAATTTTCGCATATAAATCTTTGTTTCAATGATATTTTAATTGTATAAGTTCAAGTTCAACTGTATAATTGCTGGGCTACAGAAAATAAGTAATTTTGTACTGTTGACACATATTTCCAAGACGCTTAACAAAATATTATAATAATGTGTACTCTGAACAATATTTAGGATTGCCTATCTTCTCACGCCCTTGTATCCTTGTATGCATTGCATATTCTTTTCTTAAGTCTGTTTCTAACATATATATAATATATAATATATATATAACATATATATAATATATATGACATATATATAATATATAATATATATAATATATAACATATATATAATATACAATATATATAATATATAATATATATAATATTGTATATGCAGCTCTCTCATCTATTTTGAGTCATTTGCCTTTGTTCCTTGGTCAAAGGTCAGCTAAGATTCCCCCCAGTTCATGCCTCCAGTGGCTCTTGCCCAGGTAGATGGCTTATCTTGGCCAGGACACCCTGCATTCACCTGTCTCTCTAGGTTATGAGTAGCACTTCATACTGTGGCCACAATTCTGTGGTGGCTCTAGTTCTTTTTGTTTTTGTTTTGTTTTGTTTGTGGTACTGGGTGTTGAGCCCGGAGGTGTTCTAACACTGAGCTATACTGCCAGCCCTTTTTAATTTTTTTTTTTTTTTTTTTAATTTTGAAACAGGGTCTTGCTAAGTTGCTGAGGCTGGCCTCTGAAACCTGTGACCCTCCTGTCTCAGCCTCCCAAGTTCTGGGATTATAGGTGTGTACCACCACACCTGGCCTATGTTAGGTCTAGAAGAAAATTCAGTAGTTTTCAGGTTTTTCAGTTCTTTTCTTGTAAGAAAGGGAATGTTGACTCTACATGAAGGAACTGAAACTGTGATTAACTATGGTTTTAATACCAAACCATACTGCTCTCTAGTACCTCTATTGCTCTCTGTACTCTGTTGATTGAATCATTATAGCTTTACCATTTATACCAATACCTAATTATAGCCTTACAATGTACACAATACCTAATATAATTATTGCCTCTTTGTCTTCTTTACTTATTTTTTTCTAATCTTTTCAAAACCATAATTTTCAGGAGGGCTTCAAACCATTCTGTCAAGACCCCCAAATTAAGTACATTTAAGTTTTATTTGGAACATTTAAGCCTAAAAAATTAACATAGAAGAGTTGATATTTTTATAATATTCAATTTTCTCTTATAGTAGTATATGACTCATTATTTATTAAGCCTTCTTGATATCTCTCTCATACACCTTATAGTTTTTCTTTGTAAAGTTATCAGCTATCGTGTTGAGTTTATTAATCGTGCTACATATTCAAATGCTGTACTCTCAAACTTAATTTTCAGGTACTTAGGTTGATAAAGCATGAGAGCAGTATGTTCAATTTCCCCATTAAAGTTTTGAGATCCTCCAATTAAGATTTTAAATGTGTGACTTTGCTTTAAACTTTCTTACAGGTTCTTCATGAAACTAACTCCTGTCTTTTAAATTTAATTTATGGTTCACCTTAATGCTTCATTTATTGTTTTCTTTCTTTTTTGTAGTACTAGGGATTGAATCCAGGGGCAGTCTACCTCTGAGCTACACCCCCAGTCGTATTTTTTATTCTTTATTTTGAAATAGGGTCTCACTAAGTTGCTGGGGGCCTAAGTAGCAGAGGCTAGCCACAAACCTGGATCCTCCTGTCTTAGCCCCCCTAGTACTGGGATTACAAGCATGCACCACCATGCCTGGCTCATTTATTGTTTTCTGAAAACCTTCTCTTCCCATTTCTTAGAGACTTTTTCTTATATCAAGAGCTTGAACGGATGTGTAACAGAATAATTTTCCTCTCATTTAATGAAGTATCATTTTCTGTGAATTTTTAGGATGATATTCTCATGCTTATGAGTTTTTTGGGGGGGGCTTTCAAAAAGTTTTTGATTCATACACTAGTTGATTTGACAGAAATGTGCCAAGAATCAGTTGTGTTGTAGCTTCTAGAATTTGTGTTCCAGATACAAAGTCCTTTGGGATTTTTGCCTACCAGTCATGAAGCAGAATATTATGGTGAAGCTAGAAAATTAAATGAATAATTATGACCTGACAAATTCTATCATGCAGTACAATGGCAAACTGGCTGTTAAATTTGGATTATGTGATTTCGCTAAACCTCTACTTGCTTCTGTGTTCAAATGGGGATAAGAGCAATATGTATCTCCTAGGAATATGGTAAGGAACACACGAAGTCAGGCATTTAGAATGACTATCAGGAGCCAGGTGTGGTGTTGCATACCTATAATCCCAGTACTTGGAAAGCTAAGATAAGAGGATCACATGGTTGGAGACCAGTTTCAGCAATTTAGAGACTCTCAGCAACCTAGCAAGACCCTGTTACAAAACAAACAAAAAAAGAAAGAAAGAAAGAAAGAAAGAAAGAAAGAAAGAAAGAAAGAAAGAAAGAAAGAAAGGAAGGAAGGCTGGGGAGTGTAGCTTGAAAGTAGAATGCCTCTAATGCCTTCAATTTACTGTACCACAAAATAAAATAAACTAAATTAAATAATTGACTATCAGGATGCCGTTGTTTTAGCATTATCAGCTCTGAGTTTTGTCATGAACAGCTCAGCCAGGTGAAAAGAAAGAAGAGAGCAGCATTGGTTGAAGAAAGAGAATATTCAATCCCAAGAGAAGAAAAGTGAACAAAAACCATGATATGGAAATGAGCCTTGGATAAGGAAAGTCAAACAAACATACAGTATAACAGAGGAGGAAAGGAGAGGTGTGTGGTAACGTGAACCTGTGCCAATGTGACCATATGCTACAGATCTAGAAAAGCACCAAGCATAGGGACTGAGAAATAGGTCTGAAGGCAGACATGTACCCAATGTGGCATTAGCCTTCTGAACTGTTTTGCTGGTGGCAATGATGACCGAGGATCATTTGCCCAGCCCTTTGGTGATCAGTTGAACAACAGCCCCATCCCCATGATAAGTAGAGAAGCTTGTGGTCATTGAACCAATCCATTACATATTAGCCTGTGAGCTTGGCCTTAGGGATTCTGAGCTTTATTTAATCAGCTGAACAAACCTATCTCAATCATATAGATAGACATATTTATTATTATTTTTCTTGAGAGCAGTCCCAACTCAAAATAGTATCACCTTTTTGGCTCTTTCTTTTCAGTGATTTCGAAGAAATGTCACAAATAGCATCAAAGTTTTTCTGAAAGCCCTGAGAAAGAGTGTGAATTGTCCTATAAAAACCTATAGTGGTGCTTGTAAATAAAAACTTAATTTTATGGTGCAACATCCTAATAAACATTTATCACTTGGAGATAAAGATCAATAGGAAACACTGGAGGTGGGGGGAAAGAGTCATGTAGCCTTGTGTTTGGTCCTCACCCACTGCAAAGTCCTCCAGAAAAACTGACCTAAAAAGAAATGTTAAATTCATCTTTCTGTCTAGACCTTGTGGGAAATATCTACATCAAAGAAACATAAAAAAAATAGCAAACTCCAATTATCCCATGAATTGCATGCCTTTTAAAACACTAAAAATATTGACTCACAAGTAAGTTATAACACCAAAAAGGATATTCCTTTTGTTATCTGAGTTATCTACAAGAATGTCTAAAGAAATCATTTATACATACACCAATCATATACTAAGAATCTTATATACAGAAAGCACTCCTTAAGCACTGATAGAAATTCAAAAAGGAAAGCCGGGTGTGGTGGCCCATGCTTGTAATCCCAGCATTTGGGAGGCTGAGACTGGAGGATCCCGGTTCGCGGCCAGCCTCAGCTACCTAGTGAGGCACTCCACAACTTAGTGAGACCCAGCTTCAAATTAAAGAATAAAAACTAGGGCTGGGGGTATAGCTCGGAGGTAGAATGCCCCTGAGTTCAATTCCCAGTACTGCCAAAAAAAAGAAAAAAGAAATTAAAACAGGAATAAATCAGTCTTTGCTTTAAAGGAACACATGACATCTGCTGTAGAATGTGTGGTTGTAGAAAGTGGTGACAGCTTTCGGTTTAATAAAATCTAAGTTGAACATAAAACAAGATAAAAATAACCCAATTTGTGTATTTGTGCATGTGGTACTAGAGCCAGTTCCACTTGATGTTATTATATCATGTGGTTTCAACGAGAGTCAATTCTTCATACCCCAGAATAAACAATTTATTGTGTCACCAAAATGACTCAATCTACCTGACACAAAATGCCCCCAGCACAAGCCCTGATAAGTAAGTACTAAGAACAGAGGCTTAAGCCATGAAACCCAAGTTAGGACTTATTTATATAACGTGCATTTCATTGAACCGATGACAATTATACCCTTTCCTTTCAGTGCTCCTGTGACACCACTATTGTTACCCTCACATCATTTATTCAGGTGTTGACTCCACATGCCAGTCTGCATCATTACCGCTTCCTGAAGCCAAGAAAGAGAATAGTGGCCGTGCGATGAGGAATGCCTGCAGAAGGGGGCCCAGGCTTTGAAAATACTGCAATATGTTATTATTATTATTACTATTATTATTATTTTTACATTCTGACTGGGACACATGAAACGAAGCTACAAGCTGATTCTCGCTCTTTATACTTCTAAAGAAAGTGTGTAATGCCTATGCCTTGAAACATCATTGTTCCTGTTACATAACTGGTGAAATTGGGGCACACACACACACACACATATATACTCTATGTATCTCTTTTCTGGGGTACATGTATTTTCACTGTTCTGTGAAATTTGTCATAAATTCCAAGACATATATTTTTGAGCAAAACAGCTTAGATCCTGACAGATGTTCTATCTACCATGATATATTTTAGAAGATGAAGCTTGCATTGATACAGTAGATTATTTAATATTAAGTTCATTAGAGGTAGCATGTCATGGTCTCCCCCAAGGACTTGGAACAGATTGAAACTGAAACGAAGCAGCACCTTGTACCCTAGAAGTCTTTAATCAGCCTGGGCTCTGGGGACGAGACTAGGACAGCAGAATTCCACTTAATGGCCCATTCAAAGGCATTATCCTTACAAACTCTACATTTGTGTGGAGATACCAAACTTAGCCGAAAGACAACTTAAGAACATCTACCTTTTGACAAATTGTATAAAAGCCTTTGACAGGAGGCTTAGAGACGGTAAGAGAAGCAATGAGCGAGGTGGCTACATTTCTGAACTTCCTTTGCATTACTATTATAGCAAAATAAAATTTGCCAAATGAACATCTTATTGGGGCAGGAGAAAGCAGCAAAACTTTGATCAGTAAAATCTGGGACAGCTGCAGCTCCTCATAAGGATCTCCCCTGCGAATTGTAAGGCTTTTGTAACATGTGACCTTGTACTATTTATAAAAAGAGAGTATTCCTCTAAGAGTCGAGATCTAAGGCATACAACACAATTGATGTTTCATAGCGTTTAGAGAGAGCATAAATGAACCTCTGAAGCCAGAAAAACGATACCTATCCTGACCTATGGAGGCTCTGAAATGAAATCTGGTGACGGATGAATGAGATGGACGTTTTCCCAAAAAACTAACCTCAGCCTCTCCTCCAACATCAATATGATTCACTAATTCTGGGAATTTGTCTTTGGATCACATTTTTTTCTCCTCTGCTAGAGGTCTCGGAGGTGGGTCAGGATGACATGGTAAAAGAAAAAAAAAAATAGCACCTATTTAATCAGCACCTGCCATCCACTTGCCCAGGACTACACAACTACACCAGCAGCATCGCCCCTGCGAGCCTGGCGTTAGGCTGACAGAGGCCGGGAGACGGAGGCAGGGAGAAGGAGTGGCTGGAGCTGGGGTGCGGGAGCCAGGTATCTGATTCCAGGGCTCCTGTTGTGATTAGTTGCTATGCTGTACTAACTCAATACTAGGAGCCGACCTGTAACCCTGAGACTTCTTTTTAGTGGACTTTTTAACCTTAACTAAAGGTTAGAAAACTTGGGTTGGGTGGACGCTCTTCAGCTTAAAAGGCTGCAGGTCTTGTGGAGGTTGGAGAAGAAACACACTGCAGGTCCTCAGGGTGTCATGGGCTGAGAGGATAGACATCGTTGATGATGAGAAGAGTTGCACAGCAAAGAGAATGATAACCAGCACAGAGCACATTCTAAGCGGCACACGCTCCCCCACACGCTCTATGTCAGTGGACCCCTGGGAGCACTATGAGGGAGGACTGACATACTTTCATCTCTCCTGTTCTTGATGAGGAGATTAAGTAGCAACACTGTAAGGAAAGGTGGAGTCTGGACTTGGGTCCAGCAGGTTCCCCAGTGTCGGAGATCTCCACGTGCTATTGCCTCAAAATAATCATTTGACCCAGCTTTTTATTCCAAAAGAGCTGATCCTAGTTTAAAAGTCCAGAATACTCAGGAGACTGAGACAGGAGGATGGCAGGTTTGAGGCCAGCCTCAGCAACACAGTGAGATTCTCAGCAACCTAGCAAAATCCTCTTTCAAAGCAAAAAATAAAAATAGGGCTAGGGGTGTAGCTTGGCAGTAAGATGCCCCAGGGTGGTTGAATCTCCAAGAACACACACACATATACACATACACATACACACACACACACACACACACACACACACACACACACACACTCACACAATACTACCAATATGTAGTTGCATTGAACTCAGTTGATGGAAAAATGAGTAATTCAGATAGGATTCCACTTTTTCATCTCCTTAAAATATTGGAGCAGAGTGTGACCAAAAAAAAAATCAGTGCAGGGGTGACATCAGCAGTGGTAGTTTAAAAAAAAAAAAAAAAAAAGCAATTGTTTAGGAGTATTTACTATTTTTATTTACTATTTTTACCACCTCTGGGCCAGGATACATCTGAAGGATTTGCATCTGAAATTTGACATTGCAGATGATTTTTATTTTAATCACTTGCATATAATGCCACGTTTATGTTGTTCAAAAACCAAAAGCAATTTAAAGATACAGAAATAAATACAGTGAGGCATCTCACTCCTCCCTCTGATCCCCATTCACCAGTTATCAGCTCACATTGCTTGACCCCGGGAAATTAGGATTGCATTTTGGGGGGCAAGAGAAAGAAGCACAGCTTTGATGAGTGAAATCTAGGACAGCTGCTATTGCTGTCTCTTGCGTCTCCCTCAGACCTCCTATTGCATATGCAAGAAAATACGACAATATATCATTTCATCATTTCTCTCAATTTTTTAGACCAGTTAGCATTCCTATATGCATTAGTCTGCATTTTCCTTTTTCAATTAATAATTTACTTACATGTCTTTCCATATTACCATGTGGCTTTCATTTTATTGTCACTTTATAGTGTCCTATTGTTCAGAAAATCATAATTTCTCCAATTCCTGTTAAACTCATAGTGGATATCTGGGTTGTTTCCAATATTTTGATATCTCAAATACTGATGCACTGCATAAACCTGAGTAGATTTTACTTGACACATGTGCAGCTAAATCTGAAATTCATTCCCAAATTGGAAATAGGCCGAAAAGTTCTATAAATGCATAATTTTGACAGGAAATATCAAACTGCCTTCTGCGGCAATTGTACCATTTCAGGACAATGGTTGTCACAAATAACAGGATTTCCTTTTTTTCAGGGCTGAATAATATTCTATTGTATGTGCATACCACAATTTCTTTATCTATTCATTCTTTGATGGACATTAAGATTGTTTCTCTATCTTAGCTCAGTTGTGCACAATGGTACAATTAGCATGGGAGGGTGGATATTTCTTTTGAGATCCTGATTGTGAAATTTCATTATCATCATATTCATAATCCCAGAAGTTGGATATCGGGTTCATATGGTAGTTCTATTTTTTGTCTATTGATGACCTCCATACTGTTTTCCACAGTAGCTATACTAGTTTACATTCTCACCAACAGTGTCTAAAAATTCTCCTTTTTCTACATCTTTGCTAATACTAATGCATTTTATTTTTAGTAGTCGTACAATTAGGAAGTTATATCTTATTTTGGTTTTGATTTGAACTTTCCTGATGAATACATTCTAGAACAAATTAGTTCTAGAATAAATTCCTTTCAAGATAATTATTCTTGTATGCACTTTTGAATTGTATTTATTTGCTAATTGTGTTTTAGAATTTTGCTATCATTATAACTGAGATCAATCGATAATTTTGCTTGTATGTGCAACATCTCTGTCAGATTTCATTACCAATTTTATACCTTCTTTTCAAAAATACTTTGGAGATTTTCTTCTGCCTACAGTTTTCAGGAACAACTTAAATACCATTGGCATTATTTTCTTTTAAAGGATTTGAGCTGGGTGTGGTGGCACACGCTTGTAATCTCAGTACTTGAGAGACAGAAACAGAAGGATCTCAGGTTAATGGCCAGCCTCAGCTACTTAGTGAGTTCCTCTACAACCTAATAAGACCCTGTTTCAAAATAAAGAATTAAAAATAGGGCTGGGGGTGTAGCTTGGAGTAGAATGCCTTTGGGTTCAATCCCCAGTACCCCCCCAAAAAAAACTGAATTCCCCTATGCAAATATCTAAATATCTAACTGTACTGCTTTATGAGGAATAGCCTTTTCATAATTCTATTACTTTTTTATTTTTTGTATTAATCGGTGCATTGTAATCATATATCTTTGTTAGGTACAAGCTGATAAAGGCATATATGCACACATTTCTCATTTAACCCCTTCCCCTATTTCCACCCCATTCCCTCGCCCTCCCTCCTTCTCAAGTTCAGTTTAGTGATTGACTTTGATATATTTGTGAAAGTACATCATGTGCATTAGGGTGCCCCCCCCCATCCATCCCATTCGGTAAAGTCAACTTCTTTGCTTATCAGGTTTCTCCCTTTTCATCTGGAGACCCTCTTATGCCCCATCTTCTCCCTAGTATCCGCATATTAGGGAGAACATATGCTTTTTTACTCTTTGTGACTGGCTAATCTCACTTAACATAATATTTTCCAGTTGCATCCATTTCCCTACAAATAACACGATTTTGTTCTTCTTTATGGCTGAGTAAAATTCCATTGTGTACATATCCCATAGTTTTGTAATCCATTCATCTGTCGGTGGACATCTTGGCTCTTTCCATAGTTCGGCAATTGTGAATTGTGCAGCTATAAACATAGATACACATGCGTCGGTCTGATAATTTGGTTTCCATTCTTTTGAGTAGATACTCAGAAGTGGTATTACTGGATCATATAGTAGTTCATTCCCATTCATCTGAGGATCCTCTATACTATTTTCCAAAGTGGTTGCACTAATTTGCAATCCCACCAACAATGTATTAGGGTTCCTACTTCTCCACACCCTCGCCAGCATTTGTTGTTGTTCATGTTTTTTATGATTGCCATTCTGATTGGAGTTAGGTGAAATCTCAGGGTAGTTTGATTTGCATCTCTCTGATTGCTAATGATGTAGAACATTTCCTCATACATTTATTGGTCATTTATATTTCTTCTTTTGTGAGGTGTCTATTTAGATCCTTTGCCCATTTTTGATTGGGTTATTTGTTTACTTAGCTGTGATTTTCTTGAGTTCTCTGTATATCCTAGATATTGGTCCTCTATCAGTAGAGTAGCTGGCAAAATTTTTCTCCCACTCTGTGGGCTCTCTGTTGAGGTTCTTGATAGTTTCCTTTGCTGCACAGAAGCTCATCTGTTTAATGCAATCCCATGTATTGATCTTCCTTTGAGTTGCTTGTGCTTTGGGGGTCTTGTTGAAAAAGTTTTTACCTGTGCCTATGTGTTGTAGTGTTGGGCCTATACCCTCTTTAAGAAGCTGCAAGGTCTCTGGCCTGACTTCCAAGTCTTTGATCCACCTTGAGTTGACTCTTGTGCAGGGTGAGAAAGTAGGGTTTACTTCCATTTTCCTGAATATGGTTAACCAGTTTTACCAACACCATTTGTTAAAGAGGCTATCTTTTTTTCCACTGTATATTTTTGGCTCCTTTGTCAAAAATCAGTTGACTATAAGCCTGTGGGTCTGTTTCTGAGTCTTCTATTCTGTTCCATTGGTCTATGTGTCTGTTTTTGTGTCAATACCATGCTGTTTTTATTACTGTGGCTTTGTAATAGAGTTTGAAGTCAGGTATTGTGATATCTCCTGCATGGTTCTTGTTGCTAAGAACTACTTTGGCTATCCTGGGCTTTTTGTTGTCCCAAGTGCATTTAAGGACTGATTTTTCTATGTCTGTGAGGAGTGACTTTGGTAATTTCATGGGTATTGCATTGAATCTGTAGATCACTTTTGGAAGGATGGCCATTTTAATATTTATTCTGCCTATCCAAGAGCATGGAAGATCTTTCCATCTTCTAAGGTCTTCATTTAAATTTAAATCTTGACAGAAGCCATGATCAAAGGGGCTGTATGGGAAAAGAGATTTATAGGACTTACAAAAACACCAAACAAAGTTAATTTTCATTCTTCCCTATCATTTTTAGTCTGAGAATTTTGGAAAGTTCCTTCTCACTTACCTTCTATCTTACCAGTGGCTTTCCATCTACCTTGGGATATTGCAAAATGTGAAGAAAATGGATAGAGACAGAACCAGTGAGGGGGGAAAAGGTTTTAAAATGTACAAAAATCTTACATATATGCATGTATGTATGCATATAAATATACCTATTTGTATGTGTATATATATGTATATATAATTGTATTTACATATATACATGCATATATATACATATATATATATTTATGTGTATCTATATATACTCATATTTTTTGTAGTCTCCAGAGCCTGTGCCAACTCCTAGAACAAGCCAGGCTCCCAGAGGCATCCTGGACCAAGGGTTCTTGGCAAACAGCAGGTTTCCAAAAGACAGAGGTCCCTTTGAGCCATACTCTGGAACCTGAAACCAAGCCAAAATAGCTCTGAGAGCAAGAGGAGAGAAGCAGCTTCAGGACATTCTGTGTTGATTATTTGCTACCAGCCTCTTTACTGTATAATCTTTTCAACGGTCCCTTTTTCTCCTAAATGTTTTCATCTGTTGCTGCTAGTCATAAGGGGAGGGGGGATATCACATGAAGGCTTTGAAAGATTTCACTCCCAAAACCCCGCTCAGGGCCCCAGCACAGTCCTCTGTCTTCGCTCTCTCCAGCACTGTTTACCTATAAGCTTGGTTTTGGCAGTGAGTAAGTTTATTTTACATTTTACTGAAGTGTGAGGGGAAATGCTGATAGAAAAACTAAACAAAATCCCTCATGAAATGGTATCACCAAAGGAGCAAAGTACCTGAAAGAGTCAAATATCCAGAAATCCAGAACGAGGTCGCACTTTCTTCCCTATAAAGCGTTCTCGGCATCTCTTCCTACTGTGGCCGGTGATAAGATCACCTGAAGATTAATCGCTAGTGGAGAGGGCTGTATTATTGTCAACCTCTTCTGCAAGACTGTGCCCCTGGCTTCCTGTGGGCCATGCAGACTCCTTTGTTGCTGCTTAGACAGAGACCCTAGACCTTCTATCTAGGAGAGGGTGATGTCTACTCTTGACCCACCCATTAGTGATTATAATGAAAAAGCATTGCATAATTTCTCCTTAATAGGTAATCATGTATCCCACCATAAGATATTTGTTTTCAAAGGAGAATTATACTGGCCTTATGTAAAATTAAAGGCATATAAAAGGACTTTGAAAAACATAAGTTTACACAATTTTTGCCACAATTTTGTGAGAAGTGAGAATAAACATTAAGCAGATATGGGGAGGTGTGTGTGTGTGTGTGTGTGTGTGTGTGTGTGTGTGTAAACATGTCTGATTGAATGTCAGTAATTGAATGATATACATTCTCATTTTTTGACACAAATTAAGAATTTAATTTAACACAAATTAAGGATATGATTTTTGTGTGTGTATGTGTGGTAGTAGGGTTTGAACCCAGAGGCAGTCTACCTCAGATCTACCCCCACAACCCTTTTCTATTTTTTGTTTTGAAGTAGAGTCTTGCTAGGTTGCTAAGAGTCTCGCTAACTTGCTGAGACTGTCTTCCAACTTGCTATCCTCCTGTCTCAGCCTCCCAAGTATTGGGATTATAGTCATGCACCATCACACCTCGCTAAGAATATGATTTTTAAGAATGAACACATTAGTCTAAAAAGGCTCTTCCCAAGGGATATAAGAAGGGCCTGGCTATTATTCATTAAGTGGAGGATAAAGAAAAAAGAGCTTGTAAATATTTGTGAATATAAAAATTTTACACAAATGAAAGGACCTTACATATAAGAAAATTCAGGAACCCTTGAAAGTGCTTGTGCAAAGTATATACTAGCTCTCGTTCCAGCTCTCTATATCCCTGACTGAAACTTGAGATCCTTAGGTGAATTTTAGTGTATAATTTCTATAATAAAAATATCCTGGGTTGGTGATAACTTATTGTGTAACCCGGCCTGGACCTTCCACATTCTGGGCTGGCCAGGTACCAACTGAGATGTAGATACAACTACAGAAATCTCATTTCCCTGAACCAAATGTGACACACACCTGTAACCCCAGCCACTCAGGAGGCTAAGTAAGGAGGATTGTGAGTTCAAGACCAGCCTGGACAATTCATTGAGATCCTGTCTCACAATAAAAAACTTAAAAGGTCTGGGGGTGTAGCTTAGTGGTAGAGTACCCTTGAGTGTAGTTCCATTAGAGGAGGAAAGGAAGGAGGGAGGGAAGGAGGGAAGGAGGGAGCTCATTTTCCTAAGAAATGCGGTAGTATTGGTCAGAATGGCTACCCAATGGCAAGATAACAATACAACTAAACAATTAGTACCTGTAATAACAAAAGCTCTTCCTTGCTCAGCTGTGTGCCCACTTTGAACTGACTCTGGGATCCATTCTCCATCCCTTCACTCCAGGTTCAAGGCTGGGAGCCCTGTCACTACCTGGAGAACAGCTAGTTCCTCTGGTGGCAGGAAATAGGAATTGGAATCTCAAACTACCTTTTGACACTTTTACTCAAATTCCATTTCCAAACAGATCAAGGTAAAGGGGCTGCCCAAGTCCAAGGGGGACGGGGAGGCAATTCTGCCATGCAACCAAAATGGAGAGAAATAGATTACCTACCACTGAACAGCCCTAAAGTGCACCTGAAATGAACATTTCTTTTAATAATATTTATATTTTATTTTGTTCTCTGTTCCTGATAAAAATGAAATGGAAAGGACTTCTCATTAAATATTTGACTTCCCAATGGGAGGAACATTTAGGATATTTTTTATATCAGTTAGAATGGCTGTTATCAGTAATTACAACAACAACAAGTGCTGGCAAGGTTGTGAAAAAAAGTAACCCTTATACACTGTTGGTGGGAATATAAATTAGTATGACCACTATGGAAAATAGTATAGAGGTTCCTCAAAAAACTAAAAATGGAGCCTGGCGTGGTGATGTACTCTTGTAATCCCAGTACTTGGGAGGGTGAGACTGGAGGATCCGGGTTTGCAGCCAGCTTCAGCTACCTAGTGAAGCCCTCCACAACTTAGTGAGACCCTGTTTCAAAATAAGGAATAAAAAATAGGGCTGGGGGTATAGCTCGGAGTAGAATGCCCCTGAGTTCAATCCCCAGTGCCGCAAGAGAAAAAAAAAAAACCTAAAAATGGAATTACCATATTATCCAGCTATCCCACTGCTGGGTATGTATCTGAAGGAAATGAATTCAACATACAAAATGATATCTGCATATCCATGTTTATTGCAGCAGTATTCATAGGAGCTAAAATGTCCACCAACATATAAATGGATAAAGAAAATATGATATATATATATACACACACACTAATGGAGTATTATTCAACCATAAAGAAGAATGAAATCCTGTAATTTTCAGGAAAATGAATAGAACTGGAAGAAATCATGTTAGCAAATTAAACCAAACATAAAAAGTCAAATATTGCATGTTTTCTCACATATGTGAAATCTAGAAAACAAAACAAAACAGAAAAACCCAAGAATGTAATGTAAAAGTAGAAGAGAGACTATTAGGAACTAAGAAGGGTATAAGAGGGGTAGAGAAAAGAAAGTACGAGAGGAGAGGGTGGACATGATCAATGGACAATATATGCATGTATGGAAATGTCACAGTGAAATCCATTAACTTGTACAACTAGCCAATTATCAGATGTCAATAATTATAATAAATAAGAATATGTAAGTCCTGAAAATATTATCAACCATATTGACTTAATAGGCTTTTACAGAAAATTTATAGATACCCAACAAAAAATAAAGTATACATAGGTCATTCAGAGAACAGAACTTAATGAATTCTTAAACTTTAAAAATGTAAAATAATGGAAATTACACATCCTTATACCAGAATGAAATTCAACTTGAAATCAATAAAATAAAAATAATGAGTAAAGTTAGAAGTATTTGGGAATGGTTAAGTAGAATTTATATTTTCATTTCTTTTGGAATAATGTTAACATTCAGGGATGTGAATTGGTGTGTTAATAAATCTTTGGCCATTTATCAGAATGATATTTTAAGCCAAGTTATTTACTAAATGCCTTAAAACTGCATATATTATCATTATTTTACTGCTTTATCCATTATAAAATTCCAAGCAATGCAGAATTATTATATAACTATTAACAAGTAAACTCTACCATACCTCTAACCAACTCTATAATGTTACTTTCTGCTAACAGTTTCTCAGTTCCTTCAAATATTTTTATCACATAAATATGCATCACATCTTTAAAAGGCTGCTAATGTCCTTTTTTATGCTCATATTCCTGCCTGCATGTGCAAATATTTCTCTATGATAGATTCCTAGGAGTGGGTTTTCTGGGTCAAGGGGTATGTACATGTTTAATTTTGATAAGTATTTTCAAATTGCACTCCACAAAAGCCTGTATCAGTTAGCCAACAATAGTATGTATCCTTGCATATTTTCCTACATCCTGGCTGACCTTGATAAATAACCAACATTTTAATTTATAATTTGATCTCTGTAGTATTCAGCAGATAAGTTTTAATTTCTGAGAGGCTTGGGTTTTCATGTTGTTGGTGAAATTTCAAACAACAATAAAAGGTTATTTCGCCTTTTGTTGTTGTTTCAAATTTTCCCTGCAGCAATTCAAAATAAGAATGTGATTGGTAATTTTTTTTATTAATTGGTGCACTGTAATCATATATCTTTGTTAGGTACAAGCTGATAAAGGTATATATGCACACATTTCTCATTTAACCCTTTCCCCAATTCCCAATGCATTGAGATTTTCCTCTGTAGATTCTATTGGTAAAATATGCCATTACAAAATGCTTAAGAAAGTGAAATGTTTTCTCTGTAGAATACAAACTTAAAATATGTATTCAACATGAATATGTTATTATTATATTGTTCAGGTTATCTATAGCTATATCTTGTATCTAACTATACATTCAAAACTAAGAAATTATTTGAGATGTTGATTACCAAGTTCATAATAATGATTGACTTCCACTTAGTTAACATCTCAACGGATCCCTGAAATTAAATTACAGAATCCTAGTCCACCTAAGAAATATGTCAACATCCTTATAGTTAACCTATAAATGATGCAACAAATATTTGTAAGCATATAACAAGTCCAGAGTTCATTCGGACTTCCTCCCTTCAACTCAGATTTTGAGACACCATAATACCTAACAAAAAGTCTGAGTAAAAACTTGGAGGAGAGAGAAAACGAAATGAATGCATCCCAGATGTCAGAAACAGCATCCAGTGAGAGACAATAGGGTGTGCATTTGTGGGCTGACCTTGGGAGAGTTTTCCAGGAGTGTCCTCTTCTCTAATTGCTTGTACCAGTGCTCCCCAATAAATGTCAGTATACCCCATGCCATATCCTTCCATGTCTTACTCTTAGGCAGAAACCTACTCTTGGATTAAAATATGGCTTGGGTCAGAGGCATGGATAATAAAGACAGATGTTCCTTGTCCCAGCGGTCCTCCCTCTACTCTCACTGTGATGAGTCCCACTAACACCCAGGTTTTTATCAATGCCCTAAAATAGACATAGGTAGCCAATATAAAGACAGTGACAGAAGGTAAAATTTCAGTCAATCAAGGGTTTTGAGGGCCTACAGGAAAATAAAAGTTAGGTAACAAAGATTGAAAACCTTATAAAAGGAGAGGGAATTAGTGAAAAAAATTTCTAACTCTTTTAATTTTAAAATACTCGTAGAAGAGGATATTGAAGGGAGGAGGAGGGAATGGGGCGGAAATGGGGAAGGGTTAAATGAGTGCTGTGTGCATGTATGCCTCTACCAGCTTGTATCTCATAAAGATGTATGATTGTAATACACCAATATAAAAAAAAAAGAGGATAGTAGATACACAAGGTAGGAAAAGGCATCTATGAAGGATATTTAGTTGGAGATATTTGGTGTAAGAGATAATAGTTGTTGAAATAATCTCGATAGGTAGACTAAGGAACGATTCTGTGAGCAAGAGGTTAAGTCAAAGAATAGTCCCAGAAGGCATAAGAAAAAGCTAAAAGAGAAGGGAAATGGTAAATCGAACAAACAAACAAACAAAGGTAAATAAAACAAACCCAGAAGAAGACAGAAAACATTCAAAATCTACCCAAGAGGAGTTTTAGAAAAAAAAAAATACAGAGGAGGAAGCATTTGAGAATATAGTAGGAATTTGGAATTTTACAAGTAGTAAATTCTGTAATATTTTGGATTCATAGGGCTTGGAGAGTAACAAATAGAGTAGATAAGAACTCTAGATGTATTTTAGTGAAATTTAAGAACATTATAAAAAGAAAAACAGTGAAAGTTCCTAGGGAGAAGAAATCAGATTTCTCTCAAAGATATAAAAATTGTGTAAATATTAGATAAGTTAACAAGCAACATTGACTTGAGAAGACAATGGAATATTTTAAGATGGCTGTAGAAATTACATTTTAACAAAAAATTTCATATACAGCTGAATTTATGCTTAATGCAGATAGGGATTAGAACTATTCTTAGGCAGACAGGGTTTCAGATAGTACCACAGTACAACCCACTTGGAAAGAACTTTTAGAAATTATACTTCAAGAAGAAAAATAAGCTGAATGTGATGGAACACGCCTGTGGTCCCCAGTACTTGAGAGGCTGAGACAGGAGGATCACGGGTTTGATGCAACATAGTGAGGCCCTCAGCAACTGAGTGAGATCCTGTTTCAAAATAAAAAATTTAAAAATATCACTGGGGGTATAGGTCAGAACAGAATGTCCCTGGGTTCAATACCCAATACCCCCCACACACAAAAAATAAAAATAAAAAAAGGAAGGAAGGAAGGAAGGAAGAAAGGAAGGAAGGAAGGGAGGGAGGGAGGGAAAATAAATGTAGGAGAAGGGAGTAAGTTATGGAGGAAAGGCAGAGGAATGACCTTAAAGTTTATGCTCATTCAAATAAGCAAAAATTTATAAAAATCTAATTCACACTGGTACTAAAATTTTAGAAAACTATCTTGTTTGGGGACTGGAGGTGATTTTTAAGACACCAATAAAAGATAAGCGCATGTTAACTGAGGATTATGCAGGGTACTGCATAGACTTAACTAGTTTCAGTATTGCTAAGTATTAAGTAAGCATGCATTTGAATCTTGGGAAGTTGTGGTTGACCACCAGAAGAAAAATAGAGTGCATAACTTTAAGACAAGTAAAGAGAGATTCCACTAGGCAAAGAAAGATGCGGGGGCAGAAGAAGAAGGCTAAAGCATAGAAAACAAAGGAAAATGTTAAGAATAAGTTCCAGGGTAGCAATATTCACAAGAATCATAACATAGTTCATTTATAGCTCATAACATTCTAGCAATGCATTCAGGTGAGTTACAAAATAATACATGTACAGCATGATCAAGTGGATATAAAGCAGAGAAGGAGCCAGTGAAGGTATGATGGGAAGATGCAGTCGTGGGCACACGCACCCCACATTGGCCTCAAGTGCTCAACGCACGCTGAAGAAGGACGCCTCTCCGTATCTTGTGAATTTGGCCTGTGGCTACAAGCTCCACGGTCACTCTGCTGTCTGCCGCTGAGACTTGGACAGTATTAGCTTCACACACTAACACACAAATATTACTCAGGCAGGGTACTTTTCCAATTAAAAACATTTTCCTTCTGTTCCCTTAAAACCGATGAAAGTCTGTCTCCCTGCAATATCAATATTGTTCTACAGCCTCTGCCAGAATGATATTTTCCCTCAAAGACTTAGTTACATATTCCCACGCGGTGCCAAAGAGGAGAAATTCCAATTTCTAAAGGAGAGTTTCATATTTTTCTTAATCATATATGCGTGCGACAGTATCACAGCAAAACCCTTCCAGTGCAGTCATGTAGCAAGGTAGGCTGTGATAGAAATTTAATACCTGCATACACACTCTAATTGTGCGATGGAACCGGTTGCTTCTCCTCTGTGAGTTTTCATTATTTCCTCATTAAGGATTACAGTAGATAGACGACCTTTAAAATCTCTCCCTGTTTTCGTATCTTATATTTCCTTTCCATGTCGACTCGGTTCTAATTCATTCATGCAAATAACCTACTTTAAAGTTAACACATATTACGTTTTTACTTCTGTATTACTGTATTCATTGTAGAGAAAGCAAAGATGTGAAAAAAATCACCTATCAGCCTGATCCCCTCTATTAACATGCTTTCATATTTCTATACCACTTTCCTTATCATTTTATGTAACTGAAACCATTTTCAGATAAAATGGTACATTGTATTTCTATTGTTTAATATTATAAAAGTAAAATTTACATGTTACTAATTTTTAAAAATTTTTAATGCTTCATATATTTTATAGTTCACTGCAAGGCTATACCATCATTTATTTATCCCTTCTCTTATTTTTTATTATTATAATTACTTCCATGATCATACAATTATCCATGCTGCAATGTCTATCCTGAATATACATATGTTTTTAAAAGACTTATTTTTTAAATAGTACTAGGATTTTGTTGTTGTTTTATTTTTTTATTTTATTTCTGAGCTACACTACCAGTCCTGTTTTATTTTTTATTTTGAAACAGAGTCTTGCTAAGTTACTGCTCAATAGCCTCAAACTTGTGACCTCCTATTTCAGTTTCCCAAGTACTGGGATTCCAGGCACATACCTCTGCACCCAAATAAGAGGTCTGTTTCTTCATAGCATTTATCTGCTAAATGATACAAATAATGTTATATATAGGAAACATTTATTAAGGACTTAATCTATGCCAGATATGGTCCTAAGTGCTTTACATATACTAATTCACTTAATCTTCAGTCTGTTGAAATGGATACTATTATTATCCCTCTAGAGGTAAGTGCCAGAGTTAGAGTTTAGGTTCATAATTTTTTTTTGGGGGGGGGTGGGGGTGGATGGGAAATAGTAGATTGAACGTAGGCCCTTGTGCATGCTAGGCAAACACTCTGGCACTGAGCTACATCCCCAGCCCAGAGTTCAGGTCCATATTCTGAAGATGGAGCGTCACCTGTGAACAGGCACTTGAATCTCTAAGACTGAGTACCAGAGCCAGTCCTTTCGGGAAGATGCACAGGGCATGCTGCCACATCAATTCTCCAAGAAAATGGTAAGGTACCACCTTCACAGCGTGGGAAGGAGAGGACTACGTCAATGTTTACATCAGTCTTCTTTAGAGGAAAAGTCAAGCATTTAGCATTTTTGTTTTAAGCAGTTTGCCCAGTCAATGAGATATCTAAAATGACTCCAGAAATCCAAAATTCATACACTTATATTTCCTTGTGTTATGGATAGAGAAAAAATTATAAGGATCACACAAAGCACCCTAGGTCTCAATGCAGACATTTCTATAGCAAATACAAATTTTGCAAAACCTGCATCCATTTATGTTTTTGCTTTCTTTGTTAATTTGATATTTGAGTATATTAAAATTATAAGTTATTAAATATGAACAACTCTCCTAAAGAATTGAATATTGACCACTACTGAAAGTATTCCATTCTTCCTCTTTAACTTCCTGGGCATGATGGACATGTTTGGTGAGCAGGGAATGGATAGAGTTGGAATTCACAGTGGATCTCATGGTACCAAATGCAGTTTCATGTTGGCTTCAGCAAAACTCCACAGCATCGTTTTTAGACATAGGTTTAGTATTTAATTAATCAAGTTTTCATCCACATCTCCTATTTTTCTGCTGAACCCTGCCAAAAAAAACACTGTTTGGCAGATGGTAAAATAATGAAATTGTTGGCTCTGAAATCCAAAATCTTGGAGATAATTAGAAGGCTTGATACAGGTAACATTTATTAGTCATGAAGATTTTGACAGCATGGAGAATTTTCCAACCCACACAATTTCTAAAGAGAGAAAAAAAATCTTTTTTTGAGCACTGATCAAAATATGTTTTTGTGACAAGAAGGAAGGAATACTCTTCATACAGGGTTGCTGGACAATTTTCTCCATTGAAGCAGAGCCTAACCAGTAGGAATTCTTCATAAAGCCTACTCCATCCTGAGCCACAGAGGCAAATTTGAACAACATTTTGAGTTTTTTCTCTGTCCCAGTTAAACCAACCCCAGTTCACCAGTTAAAAATGAGCACTAAGAATAATCTTGGTAATCATTAAAGTGTAAATGGAACGATTGTTTTAAAACTGTCAATTCTTTTTTTTTTCTTTTTTTTCCACAAAGATCATTCTTAGCTTTGAAGGAACCTTTACAGGGACATTTGCAGACTGTCATAATTCAAGATTTTTACCATTTCACATACCCTATTCTATATATGATCTGCCATATCAAAGGCAAGTGTACCTCCAAAACACAGTAAATGCAGGCAACAATGCTACTAACCACAGAACAGACATAAACAGCACTGGGAATGTCCTGTCTCGGACATCAGTAGATGTCAGGCTGCTGTGCCTTAGTCATGAACACACGTTGTACGCCTAGTGTCAATGTGTTTTTAAACTGAAGGAAACTATGAAGATCTTCATTTGTGTGCTCTGGCCTTTTAGAGGAAAACAATCGATGCTTTGTGCAGTTCCATGACTTACACAATAACAACCCCGAAGGCTTCACACTTGACTGTAAATGCCCTGACCCCTGTACCATTCTCTTTCCACTGCTCCCTGGCCATCGTTAAAGCACCTGCCAAGAGACACCAAAGTACCAACTACGATTATGTTCTGCAGATACACTTAGGAAAGAGTGACAAAGCCAGACAGAACTGCAACGGATATGTTTTTTAAAGCTGAAGTTTCAAGAGTGGATAATAAGTTGAGGACCACGGGAATGAGAAGTCAGACCCATGAGATAAGAGTGGAAATTGTGGCTAGGGATTCTGGGCAGGCTTGACAACGGAGGCTAATTCTGGAGGCACCATATACATTTCCCACTTGCTCTGTGCCTTCTTATGGCTAGCAAATAGACTTCTCTGGTGGGTGGACAATGAGCCTCTGCCAATCCAAGGCTTTGAAAAAGGCAAGATTCCCCTTCTTGCCTTTTTCAAAAGGCAATATTCCTTTTCTCTACCCCCTCTGGAGTTCTTTGTAATTTGCTGAAATGGTTTGATTTCTGAGTAATCACAATGCTCATTGTCACTATTACCAGTGACACTGTTCTGGAGAGGCGCTGCTCCACCCTCCCCTCCCCTTCCCCCAGTGAGTCACACCCGGTCTGCCTTCAGCAGAAAGTAACGGTCCTATCCACTGATCTTCACTTAGGGATCTGTCATAGGTCACCAGAAAGCACTTTCCTAGGCCTGTCTCTTACATTCTTGCAGCATTTTTCAAAATGCTCTCAATTTGAATCTTTTATAGAAATTAAAATTTTAAAAATGCTTAGAATAAGAATACATTTTTACTAGATCTCCAGGTTTTTCAAAGAATGTCAAAACATGTCTATCTATCATCTGTCTCTGCATCTATCTGTCATCCAATTAAATACACTGATAACCTGTTTGCTCTTGAAATAGTTTATTTTCCTGGACTTCAGGACACTATGCCCTCTGGGTTCTTCTCCTATCTCCCAAGCTATTTCTTCTGGTCACCCTTGCTATTGCCTTTTTCTCTTATCTAACTCAAAATACTGGAATATTCTAGGATTCAGTCTTCATACCTATTTATTTATTTACATCTTATTATTGTTGTCTGTGTTGAGGGAGGGATACTAGGAATTGAACTCAGGGGTGCTCTACCTCTGAGCTACACCCCCAGCCCTATTTTTTTTGTTGTTATTTTGAAACAGGGTCTCACTAATTTGTTGAAGGCCTCACTAAGTTGCTGACACTGGTCTCGAAAGACACACCTGGAACCATGAGCCGCAATAAATCTTTCCTCGTTTCAGTCACTTTTCTCAGGCATTTTCTCACAGTGAAGGGAGGCTGATGAACATAGCATTTTACTCTCTGTCTTTTCTGCCTTCCTTCCCAGCCTCCTCCCAGTATTCCCCAAAACTCCAGAATGCACAGCTTATACTCAGGAGCCTTTGCTCAGGACCTGATGCTAGAAGACGCCAAACTACACTACTTGGGCTTAGCATTCCAAATCTTTTTCCCTTCAAAATTCTGCCAAAATTTCACTATTGTCTTCTAGCATTCCACACTGTGAAGAAAAAATGATGCAATCCTGATTTTGTGGATTTTTGCAAATTACATTTTTCTCAGTGCAGGTTTTGTAAGACTTTTAAAAAATTCATGAAACAGAAAGGAAGGTATGTAACATATCTTAAATGAAATTTCTCTTTATTATTTTTTTCCTGGACTGTGGCATTGACAGGTTCTTAATATTAAGATGTGTTTTAACTTAAAGATTATAGGTGGCATGCACCTATAATCCCAGTTCTTGGAAGGCTGCGACAGGAGGATCACTGGTTCAAGGCCAGCCTTGGCAACTTAGTAAGACCTTGTTTCAAAATAAGAAATAAAAAGGGCTGGGAGTATAGCTTGGAGGTAGAATGCTCCTGGATTCAATCTCCAATACCACACACACACACACACACACACACACAAAATCATGCAATATACAACTATATTGTCTATTGTTGACCATTGCTCCCTTTTTTTTTCAAAAAAAATTTTTATAGAGGAAATAATTTTAAATGAACTTCATCTTCACTCTTTGCTCAGTATTATTCTTGTTTTTATTTTCTGCCACAGTGATTCGACTCTGAGTTGCTTCTAGCCTGAATCTTAAGCCTTGTGTAGTTTTGGTTTGACTGTATTTATCATTCTCCTCAGACATTTTTCATATCTTATTACTTATTTTATATAATCCTAACTCATCATTCTTTGTTTAAAACATACAAGAAATTTATTTAAAAGTATTCTTCATTCTACCTCTGAGCCAAGCCCCCAGCTCTTCTTAATTTACAACTGAGTCTCCTAAGTTGCTGAGGGCCTCACTAAGTTGCCAAGGCTTGCCTTCAACCTGAGATCCTCCTGTCTCAGCCTCCCAAGCACTGAGATTACAGGTGTGCACTCATGTTCCTGGCTATAGTTTTCCTCTTTAGTATTACAGAATTGATACTCAGGCCCTCTCCTACCATGTTAACTTTCATCCTGTTAGCAAACACCGCCCCTTCAGAACAACAGATTGCCAGCAAGCAGATGCTGCTGTACTCGGTCTTATGAAGCTCTTCTCTCAGTTCAGAACTTAAGGGCAGACTCATCATAGTTAAATTTATGCATATTTAATACTGCTCACTCAGGCTGAAGTAGGGCCTTCTCTTATTTCCTTGGCCAGGCTTGTTTTCTAACAATGACAAGATATGTTTATCCCAAGTCATCTGACAGCCCTGGGGCTTTTCCTGTCTCTGCCCCTACCTTCCTGCTTGCTGTTGAGAGGCTACCCCAAGAGAGAGGACATCTCTGTCATTCCTCCCTCCCCACCTTGTTCCATATTGAAGCCCTTGCTGTTTTAATCTGACCTGACTGCAGAAGAACAGGTTCTGATGTTTGGGTTTCGGGAGTCCTGTAACAAAATACCATAGACCGAGTAAAAGATACAGATTGGCCATTTATAAAGCCTACAGTTCTGGAGGCTGCAAAATTTTGAAGGCTACAAAGATGGCACCAGCATCTGGCAAGGGCCTTGGTGCTACATTATACAACGACAATGGACATCACTTGAAGACGGAACATGTGTGGAAGAGAGAGGGTGAGAGGAAGCAAGAGAGAAGAAGGGCCTAAAACTCATGGAATTTGCCACCAAGCCACTCCCAAGACAGCAGCACTAATCTGACCCTCCTGTCCTTAACACCTCTTACAATTCCCACCTCCCAATACTATTACCATGGCAACGAAATTTCAACATAAGTTTTAGAGGGGACATTCAAACTATAGCATCATGTCCTTGGCTGCCCCCAAACTAATATCTTTCTTACTGGAAAAATACATGAATTCCATCCCAGTACCCCCCAAAGTCTCAACTTATTTCATCATTAGCTCAAAAGTCCAAAGTCTTGTCTGAATTAAATATAGGTGTTATTCAAAGAATAATTCACCCTGAGACAAATTCCATCCAGCTATGACTCTATGAGCCAACCTAAATAAGAATGTGCTTTGGTCTTTGTTGCCTTTTTCCCATAAGATTTGAGGATTATAGATGGAGGTTTGATAACATGGTACCTCAGTCCAAGAGAAGAAGAAAACAAAATAATAATGGAAGACCTTAAGAGCAGCTAAGCATACCTAAGTAGGAATATTTTTGTAGTTCATTCCCTCATAACTATTGAAAACCAGCTGGCTTTTTCTTTGATTGAATTTTTTGTTTGTATTGGAGTTGACAAATCAGGTTCTCTTTAAAGGAGTTTTTTTTGTTGTTGTTTTTACATTTTCAAAGAAGAAAAATAGAGCGAGGGTAGCATATTATATGAAGAAACTTGTTTTAAAAAATCTTCACCAACATACTTATGTTGACAAATAAAAGTATGAGGGGAGTAACAAAGGAGTGGTGTTTCCTGGTCATCTGCATAGTCTCTTGACCTGAAATCTAATCCTAAATCATGTTCACATCACCTTGGCACGTCACTTTTATTTGGATCAGCTTTGTTTTCTATAACCCTTATTGAGGCTTTTAAATGCACATGTCTTTCACTTTGTGACCTCCTGTGATCTGCCAAATTCAAACAATACAGGAGCAATATTCGAACTGCTTGCTTTTGCAGGATCCCTAGCATTGGGGTGGATTGGGATCCATGGTTTCACTATTTCACCGACTTCACATATTGTGTTTCTTCTCTTTTCTCAGCATAAGGAAGGTGGAGACTTGGACTGAGATGAATTGACTTCATGCCAGGATAGACAAGACAGGTACTGTCTGCAAGAGAACATACCTGAGGGAGCTACATGACTGCCTCCTCCAATAAATACATGTGCACCTTTAGCTGGTAACCTCCTCAGCCTTAAAGCTATGTTGAATTCACAATCATAGCACTGGGAGAGACTTGACCTTTATGGCAAGATTCAATTCTACCAGATAAAACTGGTGCACAACTTTGATTAGCCATATAAGTGCATGCAAACTTTGATGTAGATGACCCACATCAGCAAATAATTTTTTTTTTTTTTTTTTTTTTTTTTGCAGTACTGGGGATTGAACTCAGGGGCATTCTACCTCCGAGCTACACCCCCAGTCCTATTTTTTTATTTATTTATTTTGAAACAGAGTCTCACTAAGTTGCAGAGAGCCTCACTAAGTAGCTGAGGCTGGCTAAGAACCCAGATCCTCCGATCTCAGCCTCCCAAGTACTGGGATTACAAGTGCACGACACCACGTCTGGCTGGCAAATAATTTTTTATGAATTAAATATATTGGACCTCAGAGTAGAGTATATTGTCTTCCCTCAGTTTATTCTTTTGCTTAGGTAACAAATACAGTTCCATATTTCATTGGCTCAAAGATACCTTTTTTCCCCACATTTTAATTTCTCTAATATTAGGATGTATTTTTTTTTTACAATTGACACTTTGTCATAATTTTTATTAGTGGTGTCATTGGGGTAGTTTTATTAAAATATTTTAAAATTATTACATAAAATTGATGGTATCTTAGATTGGATAAAATACAGAAGTTGGAATTTCTTACAGAGTCTTTGTCTTGGCAATGCAAGAAATGAAGCAATGGGAAAGCAACCTGAGAAGTGATCTCGAGTACTAGAGATAAAGGTTTTATAAGTTGGCTTAAATGGTATATGTCTGGTTCTTTTGCCTTTTTTTTCAGCTTTCTGAGTACAGGGATTAATTTCATATTTGACTTATCAGTATAATAGTTGGTGTATTATGAATATTTTAACTATGCTGTTATAAGACAAATAAGTAGTCACTCATTATTAAAGAACAGGACCACTGAAAAGAAAATAGAGGAAGCCAGCATTAAATTTCCAACATACTAATTTCTTATTGACCAACACCACATAATATAATCACCTTATCTTGCATTAAACTTATCCAAGAATTTCCCTATTGCAAATCTGAATATTTAATTAGAAACATGCCGCTAAGTGTATCTGGAATCAAGAATCTTTTATACCAGTAATTTTCAAACTTACGCACACATTAAATTCACCTAAGGAAACTTTTAAAAAACATTTGTGTCCAGTCCTATCCCATGCTAAGTTAAAGCAGAAACTTTGTCATGTGACTTTTTAAAAAATTTCTACAACAATAGAGACAGTCAACAAAACCAAACAGTGATTCTTTAAAAAGATACTCATATCACTATAGTATTCTGACTTCGATTCTTTCGGAAGGATACTGAGGAGTGGTACGGTGGGTCATGTGGTGTTTCTATTCCTGCTCTTTTGAGAAACCTCCAAACTGATCTCCATAGTGTTTGTACTAATTTACAGTTCTACCAACAGTGTATAAGAGTTCCTATTTTCCCAGATCTTCTCCAGTGTTTGTTATTATTTGCATTCTTGATGATTGCTATTCTAACTGAAATTAGATGGAATCTCACTGTAGTTCTGATTTGCTTTTCCTTAATTGGAATTTCTTTTTTAGTGTCAAGTTTTGTTTTGTTTTTATTGAGTTCTTTATATATTATATTCTAGATATAAGTTCTCTATTGGAGGAATAGCTAGCAAAGGTTTTCTCCCACTTTTAAGCTCCTTCTTTAGACTCTTGTTTTCTTTGTTGACAGAAGCTTTTTAATTTGATGTCGTCCCATGTATTGATTCTAGGTTTTATTTCCTGAGCTTTGGAAGTCTTATTAAGGAAGTCTCTACCAGTGCCTATATGTTAGAGAGTTCAACCTCTGCTTCCTTCTAGTAATTGCATAGTTTCTGGTCTAATTGCTAGATCT
This sequence comes from Graphiurus murinus, assembly GCA_004027655.1. Classification (NCBI taxonomy): domain Eukaryota; kingdom Metazoa; phylum Chordata; class Mammalia; order Rodentia; family Gliridae; genus Graphiurus; species Graphiurus murinus. The sequence goes on along the minus strand of PVLC010003552.1, from coordinate 13,909 downwards.
TTTATCCATCTCAAGTTGAATTTTTTGCAGAGTGAGAGATGAGGGTTGAATTTCATTCTTCTACATATGAATATCCAGTTTTCCCAGGACTACTTGTTGAAGAGACTATCTTTTCTCCATGAATGTTTTTGGCGTTTTGTCAAAAATCAACTGGCTCTACATGTGCGAATTTAATCTATATTATCATTTGATTTTGATGGTCAGATTTGGGGTGTTTTTATCAACTTTTAGATTATGTTTTTGCATCTACCATCATGGTGTAAAATACCAGTATTGCCATGAGGTGACAAGTCAGATGAACCCCTTTCACCCACTTAGTTTGCTGTGAGCAGTTACATCCTAGTTCTCCTGGAGGCAATAGCTATGAAGAAACAAGTCAGGTGAGCCACACCACCCAGATTTACCCTGCAATTTCATGCAAAGTGACTTTGGATAAGAAAAATGTTTTCCTAAAATATGTGCATAGGCTATTGTAATATTTGTGGTTGCAAAATGAAGCTATTCCTTCCTTTCACTACCCCCTTCAATATTTGCTCAGGTGCAATTTGATTTCCACATGAACTGATTCGGAAAACTTACCAGAGAGCTACAGAGAAGTTGTCATTCCGGCCTCTAATAACTTCTCAAACAAAATCATATTCCCGAAAAACAATTACACAAAATACCTCCAATAAATCGCTCTATGTATTTGCACCTTATTATACATATCACAGGCATTCCGCCTTTCAGCTTGAGCACATTTTTAATCAAGCAATAAAGCATTCAGAGCATAAAGTTCATCAAAGCTGGAGCTGCAGTGAACTGTATTGTCCCCCTGGTGAAAGAGCTTGGCTGGAGAGTTCATTGCAGTAGCTCCAAAGTTCTATCCCCTGTGTGCGCCTGACTGCACTTCCAAATGACAGAGAAAGCAAACTTAGAGGAGACCCTGTCACTTTCTTTCATTGGGGCTCTTAATTCCAGATGGATAGGTTTTTTTTTTTTTTCAATATAATGAAAAATGAAAGCAGCATTCATAAAGTCTGTCGACCAAAGACATCTCGATTCGAGAACCATATGAGTAATAAAATAACAAGTAATCAGAGAAAGCTCAGTTAACACCAGAAGTAGATTTTATATTTTCAAAATATAAAATATAGACAAATTGTGCAGTGGCACAGGGAACACATGCCGTTTCTGCTCAGGGCCACTGTCGTCAGACTCCTATTAAATGCATGAAGACCTATAACTCTCACAAGGGCACTGGCTTCTGAACTGAAGTGGTCCACTGGCAATCGATGTGCACTTCCTTACTGATTTATTTACTTTTAATAAATCCATGCATTCCTTCAGATTGTGGCTGGAAATGTTTCACTGATTTTTTATAAGCCTGCATGTAATGGCAACACAAAGAGACATAAGGAATGAAAGAACTCGAATGTGGCCTTTCACTTCCATCGAACTGGGATGTGGCTAACAGGTGAAGCCAAATATATTTTTTAAAGTAAGCAGATTTTCAAGTGCATCTTATTTTATTTTAAAAATGTGAGATACATTCTCATCTCTGTATCCATGTGTGTGTATAAATATATGTGTGTTTACATGTGTTTCTATGAGATGTATCTACACTGTGATTGCAAAACAAATATTTAGACAGCCTTTATAGTTAGCAGGTCAATGAGGCATTTAAAGCAGTTTGCAAGTTCAAAAGCCAATACAGGACTCTGCAAATCTGGACAGTTTTCCAAAAATAGTCACCAGTGGTCTGTGATCCAGAATGGATGCTAAGGGTACTTTGAGGGAAGAAGCAAATAATGAGCCTGGAGAGACAAATTAAGAAAGAGAAAAAGAGCTAGAATAGATGGATGCTGTATATTATTTAATCATCAGATTTCCCATGATTTCATATCTTGGTCCAAATGCTTGATGTTATGCTGACTCTTATTAGAAAAATACAGATGGAACTAGTTTTTGATCTACTACTTTATATTCATATCCATGTCGAAATACATTAGAGTAGGTCTCACTAACAACTACTATCCTGACTATGACAGCCATTAGGATATGCTTGCCAGCCTGATTTCTCCATTGACACCTTTGCCAAATACCATGTCCAAGGTTACTCAACACTCAGCTTCCACATGACTCCTTAGAATCAGTGTTCTACAGTCTTGGTTCTCCCTTGCTTTTCTTTGTCATAGAGCCCAATACATCTCATTTTCTTCTACATTCCTTTATTATTTCATTACCATATATTCTTCAGACTGGGTCTCTTTCACTTTCTTTTCCCCTACATGTTTCCTTTTCTTTTTTTTTTTTTTTTATGCTTTTCTTTTTTATAACACAGACAAAAATCCCCCCTCATTTTCATGGCCTAATAAAGACAGGCTTTATGCAAGTTTAAAACGAAGATTTTTTTTCACCCCCAGTAACAATTTCTAAATAAAACAACTGATTGAGACTCTTTTTACAGCAGAAAAGAGTCTTGGTGATTATTTAGTACCACACCTTGTTTAATGAAAGAAGCATCAGAAAGACTAGTATCTTACCTCCATAGAGCAGTAGGAGAGTTGTAGACAAGACCCTCTTCCCCCTGCTCCACGCAGCCTTTCTGAACAAACCTGGTTCCCAAAGCACAAGCATTTCAACCCCCGAAGCCTATGTTCTTATCTATTCAAACATTAGATGGTGGCAGCTTTGGGCAAATCGCTAAAACTCTCTATATCTCACTATCTCAATTTTTTTAATGCATAATCTTCCCTTTCCCATCTATCCATTCAGAGGGAGATATAAATATGTGCATGAATGTGTGTTGAACACAATGGAGAGATCTTGTCAAAGCAAGTAGAATTTTTGGAGGCATCATTTTGAAATTGAGTTTTTTTCAGCCAGCAATAGTATGATCAAGAGAGGAAATAAATTGCCTTCGATCTTGAAAGCATCCAGAAGACTCCATCTCTTAACCTCCAAGAGCATCATTTAATTACCTACAGTGATACCAACTCAATGGACCACCTATCCCAATTAAGCGGCAGCGCATGCTAATTATCATTAGACTTAATTGGTTTCCCAACTCAGCGACTTCCCTGATCAAGTCTGCCCCAGTTAAGTGGTGTTTATTGAATCACCTGAATTTTGCTTAAATGAAACAAAAGAAAATTTCCCTTCTCAAGTTCAGCAAATATAACCTACTTTCACCAAGTCACAGTAGCCAATTTCTAATTAATTTCACAAAGCATACTCTCTGAAGTCAAGTACAGCAACCGTATCTTCTTCCAATTCCACTGAATATTTTAGTAAAATCAAGTAAAATTAAGCAAAACATTTCAAACAACAATTAGTTTGAAATGTTTTGCTTAAATGAACAAATATTGACTTACTAACGTATCTTTCTTTTCCTTTCTGCACACATTTTTTTTTTTAACTAAGATGTTATGATTATTTAGTTCATCTCTAAGATTTTCTACCCTCAAGAGAAATGTCCTATGTTTGGCAATAAGACATATTCTGAAGGGTAGGTAGGTAAGCATAAAGCAAGGAGATGTTATGCTTTTATGCTCAACTCTCCCAGAGAAATTTATGTGCGTAACAGTTTCTCAGCTTAAATTATATCAGTAAAATATATGAATGCAAAATCCAGTACTTGAAAAACACTCAGTCAAATGGGAGCTATAATCTGCATAGGTCTTGGAGGATCAGGGCTGAGTATAAACTGGAAGAGGATAATTTTCCTTCTGGAAAGTCCTATGTTTTCGGGGTGACAAATAATAAAGACATACATGCTCTGGTGTTGAAAGTCGTGTCATAGGAATGCCTGGTCTCCGTGAAGACACCCACTTTCCCCAACTTGAATGGGCTCATGGGACTCCAGGATGGGCATTTTTGAGCTTTTCTTTGAGAAAGGTGAGAATTCTTGCCTTTGGCACTTCCTGCCAGACTTGAGAGAGTAGCATGGAAGGGAAAATGAGCAGCTCCAAGATTCCCACTTTCCTCAGTTCAAATCACCCCCCTCCCCCAAACGATGATGTCTTCTATCCGCCACTGAAAACTTCTCTGAGGAAATGAAGGAAGGTTCGTTTCTGAATGGGGATAGTTGGTCAGATGGGTGAGGAAAGCCTGGAGGAATCCTGGACTTTCAGGATTGTCAAGGAATCATCCAATAGTTGTCAATAAATATAGGATTAAGATCAGATTGTTCATATGATGAATGGGAAAAAAATGCCTCCAAACATGGATGCTTGTCCTTAAACTAGTTAATTAACAACAGAAGATTAAAAAGTATAAAGATCTGTCAGAAATAGTACTAATTACAGTTATTTGTGTGAACTACTAAACTAGTGGCCTGAGCTGTCATGAAACAACGCATATCATTAAATACATGTCAGATTAACTTTGTGGTAAATTGTATTTCATTCATTTCCTGTCATTGGCAATTAGTGAACACCTGCTCTACACAAGACGACTCTCTTTTCCTTCCTTCTCTTCTGATCTCCAACTTTCCCTTTCTTCCTCCCTGCCCTGGTGATCGGAGATAGCTCTGTCAGAACCAGCCTTTTCAGTTGCCTGGGAGCAGTGATGCCTCATTTTTGCTAATAAGTCAAATTTTGAGCCAGGCATTGTGATGCACACTTGTAATTCCAGTATTTGGGAGGCTGACACAGGAGGATCACAGGTTCATGGTCAGCCTCAGCTACTTGGTGAGGCCCTCGGCAACTTAGTGAGACCTTGTTTCAAAATGAAGAATAAAAAATAGGGCTTGGGGGTAGAGCTCAGAGGTAGAATGCAATACTGCAAATAAATAAGTAAGTAAAATAAATAAATAAATAAATAAATAAATAAACAAACAAACCAAATTATTCAGATGTCCACATTGTTTTCTCTACAACCACATTCTTGTTGGAAGGACAGCCCTGGCCACAATAAATTTTGATTTATCTAAAGCAATTGCAGCCATTTTATTTCCTTACCAGTAGTGATCTATGTAGGAAGGCCACTTGACTCAGCTTTAGCTAATAACATATGAGGGTAAGGAAGAGATGATTCAGAGTCGATTTCTTAGCTCTTAAAAAGTGCCCAGAGGAAAATACGGCATTTTTTAACCATACTTTGACCTTTAACATTTAAATATAAAAATGCAATTCCTAAAGTGATATGTAGCAGCCGTCATGCAAATTAACATTAACTGAGGAGAGCAGATAAAACATGGAGAGAACCTGGATCCTCCATGATATTTTTGAACTATAAAATTGTCTGAAATTGGAGCCACTGTATCTGTACCTAGTATCATTCATTCTGTGAGATGTAAAATTTTCTTATTATTTTAGCCACTTTTGGTTAGATTTCTCATGACATGTTGCTAGGCCCACTTGATATAGTAGTGAATTGGTTAGGTGGAAAAAAAATTGGAGTCAAGCAAACCAGGCTTTGAAGGATTGTTCTGCCACTGACTGAGTGTGACTCTGTTTTTTATCCATCAAATATAAAATGGCTTAATATATAGTCCCTGATGCATAGTATTTGCCCCTCAAATTTTTGTTAATAATTAAAGAGAAGCCAGGTGTGGTGGTTGAATGCCTGTTATCCTAGTACTTGGGAGGCGGAAGCAGGAGGATCACAAGGTCAAGGCCAACCTCAGCAACTTAGCCAGGCCCTCCACAACTTAGTGAGACCCTGTTTCAAAATTAAAAAAATAAAATAGAACTGGGGGTGTAACTGGGAGGTAGAATGCCCTGGGTTCAATCCCAGAACCACACATAAAATAATAATAATAATAATAATAATAAATAGAAGTTCTGGGAAATATCAAAAATTAATAAGATAAAAAAGACATTAGAAGAAACATCAGGCTGGGCAGTGCATACCTGTAATCCCAATACTTGGCAGGACAGGAGGATCACAGGTTCAAGGCCAGTGAGGTTGACATCAACTTAGTGACACCCTGTTTCCAAAGAAAAACTAAATAATAAAATAAGGCTAAGAGTGTAGCTCAGAGGTAGAATGCCCTTGGTTCAATCCCCAGCACCACACACAGAAGAAGAGGAGGAGGAGGAGGAGGAGGAGGAGGAGGAGGAGGAGGAGGAGGAGGAGGAAGAAGAAGAA